>CATIWF010060853.1:0-14544 GCA_949630135.1 Balakata baccata | reverse complement strand
TACATTTTTTTCTTACTTCTTTTTTATATTACTTTTTTTTTTTACAATTTGAAAATTTTGGCTAATTGTATTTTCAAGTTATAAATTACCTTTACATTTAATAATTAATTAAATATTTAGTTATACAAATATATGAAATATGATTTTTAAAAAAATAAAAAAGAGAATATTGAACATGTTATATTATTCTTGTACATTAGAAAAGATTTCCAACAACTTATTCTCTATTTTTATTACATATGAGATATATTATGTTTTATTATATATAAGACATGTTATATTTTATGAAAATGCTACGTAGGCCGGTTTGACCTCGGTTCGACTTTAAATCCGTGATCCGCTGGTTTTTCCGATTCATTTATCGGGCCGGTCTAATTTGGGTTTATCAAGGGCAGAAATATTTCACATTGCATAGCATTGGCCTTAGAGGGTGTTAATGTTTTAGAAAAGAAGTGTTTTGGGGGAAATATGACAGTGAAGATTGGTATCAAGAAGGCTTTTGATACACTAGATTGAAATTTCCTTCTGGATGTTATGGAGGCTTTCGAATTTTGTTTAAAATTTAGAGATTTGATTCTAGAAATATTTTTATAAGTAAGGATCTCTGTCATGATTAATGGGAATACTAAAGGTTATTTTTCTTGCCCTAGAGTTGTATGTCAAGGAGATCCACTATCACCAATTCTTTTTTTATTGCCAAGGACTTTCTCAGTTATGGTTTGGCCAATATGGTCAGTTCAGGAGCATTGGAACCGATGATATATTCAAGGGGAATTTCTTTCCGTCTCATCTTTTATTTGCAGATGATGTGCTAATTTTCTTAAAATCAACGATAAAAAATATAAAGACAGTCTCTTACTTATTTGAAAAATATGGAGCTATGTCAGGGAAAACAGCCAATAGGGCTAAATCAAATCTTTTCTTTGGAACGAGCATCGTGCCTAAGAGGATAGATCAAATGAAAAATATTGTGGGTATGAGAGTTGGACAGCTACCTTTTAATTATTTAGGTGTGTCTTGTTTGTTGGGGCGCCTAGAAAGAGATGGCTAAAACCAATTGCAGATCGCATTATGATTAAGTTTAGCTCATGGAAGGGAAGGAGTTCGTCAATGGCTGGGCGATTAACGTTGATTACTTCAGTGCTTTTTAGCTCTTTTTATTCACTCGTTTATGGTGTATAAATGGCCAAAGAGGCTCCTTCGGCAGATGGAGAGGGGAATTCGAAATTTCCTATGGACTGGGAACATTGAATTAAAAAAGCTTGTGGTTGTTCCATGGAAAGTTTGTTGTACGCCAAAGCAAAAGGGCGGGCTTGGTTTCAAAAAACTTCAAGATATGAATCTTGCTCTCTTAGGTAAGCTGACTTAGTCTATTATTTCTAATCCAACTTGTTCCTTGCAACTATTTAACGAGATTGGCCATCCAAAATCAACGCCTATCATGTCCACCGTCTGGAACTCAATTCAAAGCTCATATTGTGCAATGCGCCGTTCGATCAAGTGGTTTATGGGACAGCAAACAAAATTGAATTTCTGGTCAAGTGAATGGATTACGCCGGTGGTTGCAGATCAGATGCATATTCCAACAGAGCAGCAACGCAATTTGATAGATAAGGTTTCAAATTTCTACGTCAATGAAGAGTGGTGTTTGCCGGCCACCATTCCTTCTGAGGTGTAGGAAAATATAAAGCAATGCCAACCATTGTACCAAAAAGCGGATTCCTGTGCATGGATACATTCGAAGGATGGAGATTATTCTGTTAAAGCAATGATGGAGCACATTCAGGGTGTTGAAAATCAAGTCACTGACAATTTTAGTCAGTTCTTTAGGAAGGAATTTCTTTCACCCTTAAGATCAATGGTAGCATGGCGAGCTTGCAAGGGTTATTTACCGACACATGAGGTGCTAATAAAGCGAGTTTTTTACATGGTGTCGGTATGCTGTCTCTGCACTCTGAGATAGAGACTTTAAATCACATTTTTGTATCTTGTAGTTTCACCAAGGGAGATTTGGAAGGCGGTTTCTACCTTATTTCGGCGAAGGATTAAAACAGATGGAAGTCTTCTTGAGCTATTACACGATGCTGCAGAGGCTGAGTTTGTTCACAACTTCGGCCATTTTGGAATTCGGCAATAATTGGTGTGATCTGGCTTGTTTGGCACACTAGAAACCAATTACTTTTGAAGATACAACAGCGAATCTTTTTCTTACTTTAAGGAAGCTTTGGGGATTATTAATTAAGGAATGTGATTATTTTAAGATGGGAAATATGTTTAATTCCCTTCGATAGTTGCAGATATTGCGCAATTTGAGTATGGCAGGAAGGCCGGAAAGAGCACTCAGAATCTATAGCATCATCTGGAGAACTCCGCCTGCAAATTGGATAGTATGTAATACGGATGGATGTGCTCATGGAGTGCTAGGCAAATCCGGTGCCAGTGGGATCTTCCGAAATTCTAGAGGGTTCGTTATTGGTGCTTTTGCTTTGACATTAGCTATAGAATACGCGTTTTTGGCAGAGCTGGCTGCAGCGATTCATGCAGTGGAGCAAGCATGGAGGAATGGTTGTAGGCTTTGGTTGGAATCTGATTCCGCATATGTGGTAAACATTTTCAGAACGAGAAAGGGAGCAGTGCCCTGGAAATTAAGACACAAGTGGTCATATATTTTATTCCTAATGTCTCAAATGCAAGTTGTCATCACACATATTTTCAGGGAAGAAATTCAGTTGCTGATTTAATATCAAAATATGCTGCAAATGCAGAAGAAAATAAATGGCGGCATACAACTCCTGAATTTTGCAACAATTGGAATACCACGACTTTGGTGGTAAAGAAAATTACAGATTTGCTTGGCTAGTATTTTTTGGTTTGCTTTTGCCATTAACTTGGTTGTTCATTGTAAAACTTCATATTATTTTTCTTTTCCATTTTAATAAAATTTGAGCCCAAATAGATGATGAAAAACGCTAAAATTGTAATAAATTAGTTGGAATAATCCAGTGCGTTCCTAATTTTTAGTCTCAACCTTTAAAAAAATGATAATTAAAAGTAACTAAATTAATTTGTTATACAATATTATTATTATTATTATTATTATTATGAATTCAATTATTAAAAATTACATGCATCTCATGTGGATGATTGAGAATAAGGGAGACATATAAAATAGCCGTAAAATACTTATTATCTCTATTTTATATATAATTTTTAATAATAAATAAATTAATAATTTGATGGAATTTGAGATAAATATGTATTATAATTCACTATTAATAAAATAATGAAACAAATAAATAATAAATAAATATATAAAAATCAAATAGTAATTAATAACGAGTCTAATATATAATAATCACGTGCAAAACACGTTAGTGAAAAACTAGTATTAAATAAACATATAAATGTTAACATAAAGAAAATAAAAACTTTAAGAGCTCAACTATATTGAAAAAAAACACAAATATTCAATAGAAAAAATTGATTAGTTCAGAGATATAAATTTGAAAAATTTTTAAATAGACTTAGCCTAGGATATTATTTATAAATTAATTCAATCAGTAAATAATATGTATGTATATTGTATTCACTTCAACAAATAAAATAATTAAATACATATCAATAAGAAAATTGACTTAATCTATAGATAAAATGATAGACCGAATTTATATAAGAAATTCTCTATAAATTTGCATTATATTAGAACCTATTGAACCAAATTTATGATTGGAAAGAGTGGGAGAAAAGAATGTCCTAGGCAATAAATTCCATGTTCTAAAACTGTTTAATTTACTCTTTTTATTTATAAATAGATGTCATTTACTAAAATTATTACATAATAATTAAGAAATGTGATTAATACATATGTAAAATATATTATCATCTTTAGATCTCTATCAATTATTATTATTATTATTATTATTATTATTATTATTATTATTATAAAATGTCAAATATTTTAAAAAATAAAAAACTTTGAACAATATCTATTTAGACTTAGAGGAAGTAATTATTTCTCATAAATGAAAAAAAAAAAGGGTAAAAGTCAGCATAGGAAGAAGTCGGTGGTCGTGGGAAGAAAGGACCCATAAATGTAAGTGTGACAAATCCTAACTCTCAACTTTTTTATGTGTTTGTGTTGGTAAGTCACGTGGATTCTATACCCTTTCCATCATCAAAAAATGTGAATATATATATTTGCTGTTTTTCACCTGGAAATTTTTTTTTTTCATTTTCTTTTCTATAATTATTTTAAATAAATAAATAATAAACATATAGAATAAGAAAACAAAAGTTGTTGGTGGTGACCACCAGTTCCACCAATTAATTTTTTTTTTCAAATAACCTTTTAGATATTTAATACATCAAATAAATTTTGATTTTTTTAGTTGTAATTAGATAAATTTGTAATAACTTTTATTGGTTAATAAATTATATTTTTATTGTATTTTGGTGTTTAATTAATTGTTATTTATGTGAACTATTGTAAAACTCTAGCCTTTTTTCTCTCAATTTTTTTTTTTCTCTAGCTACCATCTTTCATAAGCAAGAAGAAGTGATTTTTGGCCATTATTAGTCTAAAATCACTCATTTACATTTTTTTAATCTATTTATTTATAAAATAAGTGGTTATTTCATATAGATCTGAGTTTATATTTTGTTTGTTTTGTTTTTCATGATTTCGTCATCTTGTTGCGACATTTGGTTTTGTTATCTTATTATAATATTTTATTTTTATTGTCTTATTGCGGCATTTTTGTGTATAGGTGATTCAAACAGACAAAACATATTTGATTCAACAGAAATATCAAATCATATTATAATTGTTAGCATGTTATAGAACTAGAATTATATTTATATGTATTATATTTAGTATAGTATTATTAAATTTGTACGTTTTAAGCCGATTTATTATGTTATTAATCTAAGTACTGTAAATTTTTTCACTATTTCATCTTCTATAATTTTTAATAGATTTATATTTGTTTCTATTGATATATTACTATAGTTTGAATCAATTAATAAAGTTATTTTCCTTCTTAAAAAAATTAATTGTTATTTTACATTTTATATGATATGCTGAACTAATAAAAAGTTATTATATGTATCATATATACTCATTAACTCAAAAGGAATGTATTGACTATAAAACGATGTTTTTTTGGATTTATTAAAAGATTTTTAATTTTTTTAAAATTAGAGTATCTCTAATATATTTTTTATTTGAATTGTATTTTTTATTTTAAATAATTATTTTATAAAAAGTGCTTATCTTTAAAATTTAAAATAGAAAATGTGTTTAACTTTCTATATTTAGAGTCAAATTTCATTCTATATTATAATTGTAATTAATACATATTCACTCTCTATGTGTAATCTATCTTTTTATTGATATATTTCTCCAAAAACATTTTTCTTTCTTTTTTTCATAATAAAAGTCTTTTACTTTTTTTTTTACAAATATTAATTTGTATGAGATAAAGTAAAATGAAGAATAAAAATATAAAGTCTATTGGATTTGTAAAAAAAAATTCTCTCTATATTTAAAGATGATATTTATTCTACCAACGCTGCTCTTTAAATTAAAGAACATTTCTGGAGATGTTCTTATAACGGCGCTCAGACTCCAACAAAAAATTTCATAAAAAACATAACAAAATCAAATTAAATTTTTACAATAATTGAATTGGAATATTTGATTCAATTCAGTCCAATTTATTCAATTTTGAATATAAAAATTATATATATACTTTGATTGGTTCTAACTTTAAAAAAAAATTTCAACAATAGCAAACTAAATTAAGGTGGAATTTTTAAAATTTTTTAAATAAAAAAGTCGATTTACATTTGCTTTGATTTAATTTTCAGTTTTGATTACAGCAACTTGAATATCTAAATAGTAAGAGAAGGAACTTGTATAATGAAATTTGGAAAACATTAATATGTCCCTTGATAAGGTTTTGGTTTGGTCAAAGAAAAGAAATCCAATAAATAATTTGGTAAAAAAATAAAAAATCTAATAAAAAGGACTTTCTTTGTCTTTGAATTAATGTTGTTTAAAGTTTTTACATAATAATTATTATTTATACTTAAAATATAGATAAAATACTATATTATCCTCAATTAATTAAAATAGTTGTATAGGCTAAACTGCGACCTGATGGAATTTTATCACCAATCTTAGTTGTTGCAGATCGACCCATTTATAACTTTTTTTGAGCCAGACCGCTTAGACTTTCTTCTTTTTTTTTTTCTTCATAGAGAGGAGGCAAATATTTGGTATCGAGATGAAAATGAGTATTTTAAAATTTCTCTCTGGTTTGTTAATGGCGAAAAAATTATTTTCATTTTCATGGGTCACTAGCCCATCATTACCTAAGCTTTGTGCTTAGATTAAAAAATTGATATTGACGGAAGTTGAAAGAGAAATTTCAAAGTCCACCTTTAACTACGCAAAGTCTACTATGACTACTTCATGTGAGCTATGTCTCAGAGTTTCATTTCTCCTTCAATTCGTTCTTTTCTTTGCACTCAGTGAGTTATTTTCTTTAGGTAAGTTTTATGTTTGGTTGCAGAGAAAGCAAGGAAAAAGTGAAGGAAAAGATAACTTTGTTTTTTGGTTATGCAAAAAAAAAAATTTTTACCCATTTTTTTGGCTATGTTATGTGGATTTTCTATTTGAAAAATTTTATTTTTTTTGGAATTGGATTGTTTAGGGATTAGGGAGAACTGATTTAGGATTTTAGTTTATACATTTTTTAATATTCTTTACATGAAAAAAAAAAAGAAAAAATTGAATTCATTTAGTTTTAAAAAAAGCCGCATGTTATTATTATATTGGCTATCATACTTTATTGAGTTAATTTAAACAGCAGAGACTAACGGAAGAAAAAAAAAATAAGAGATTTAATTGTACGGAATTTAAATTTAAAAGAATTAACTAACTAAATTATAGTTAAGAAAGGGGCTTATTCAAAAGGATATAATTTAGAGATAAATTTATCCATTTAGTCTAATTGTATATGGAAGAAAGAATTTTAAATAAGAGTATAATAGATTAAAAAAAAAATTAATTTTTATATATAATTGAGAAATATTAAATATTTTAGAATTAAAATTATAATTTAAAATAATATACATTCCAATGATGAGATGAGGCAGCTGCTCTATAGCCTCCATCTCCACTGAATGCCGATAAGTAATGGCATTTTTTTTTCTTTTTTCCTTTTCATTTTCTATGAAACCAAACACCCATTGTTGGTTATGAACTGACATAACTCATCCTTATCAATTCTTTTTCCTTTTTTCAAAAAATGAAATGACTTGTTATTATCATTAAGCTATCAATTTACTAATACATATTACAATCATTAGTATAGATTCGATCATCCTATCAACTTGGATTGGATTATTTCAAATTTAGACCATTTCTAAATTATTATTTTCGAGTCAATTTTTAAGATTCTATTTGAATTATTTAAACAGATTATAATATTAATTTAACTTAATAAAATTAAATAAATGATTTTTAAATTTAAAATCATTTATTCAAATTTTATTAATTTTTGAATTTTTTTTTACTCAGATCCAAAACTATCAAATGTAATCATCACAAAGTTAATCAACAAAATATCTAACTAAATATATAGTTCTAATTCACTGATTAAGAATATTTATATTTGAACAAAAAAATAATATATCCAAATAGAGGTGAAAAAATCAAAGTGGGGAAAATTATCTCGAAAATTTGAAGTGAAACAATGATGATAATGATACTTCGTCTTTTTCAAATTGTCGTGTAATACTAAAATTATATACACAAAAGTTGTCTCTTTTTTCATTATTTTATTTTTTTTTAAAAAATTAAACTGAAAATGAAAAATTGTAGTAAGTAGAAATTAAATTTTAATTTGGGGAAAGCCCTTTTACTTTATAGCAAATATTTTGATTCAATTTGATTATTTAAGATTTTTTAATTAAAACAAAACAAAACAGAATTGAATAAATTAAATTTTTCAATAAATAAAACGAGTAGCATAATAAAAAAAAAAAAAACAAATGAATAATATTTCTTATCTGGTAGATTTGTTTATCGTCGGTTTAATTAATTTAGACTAAAAATTTATGACTAAACCATAAAAGTTAGTTTTAAACATTTCAACTTTTGCCAAAATAAATACTACTAAAAATATTCAAGCAATGCTAGTTGGATTCCGTTTAGATAGTTATTTTGGTCAATTGGATCAATAAATGAATCAACAAAATAAAATTTTCAAATATTATAAAAATTCAACAAATATTAACTTAAAACCATTAACAAAATACATCATTTTTTTTTTTCTAAATTGAGGCTAAAAATCAAAATTCCTATCATTGCAACTATATTGATACAATTTTACATCACATTTATGGCCCCCAAACTTTATTAATATGCATGGAAGTTCAAAAGCAACTATACAAAGCAAAAACGCTCCATAGAACAAAAATCATAATAAATCAAACTTTGACAAAAATCGGATCTGTATTCCACCAATGTTTGGCATTAGAAGAAGCTCCATATTTGACAAGACTATCTGCCACAACGTTTCTCTCTGTGTCAATATGTGTAGCAAAAACGTTCATATTTTTCATAGCACGGAGGCATTTGGACCGTTGCTTTGTTAGCTCCCAAGGAACCTTCTTATTTTCTTTTGATTTGATAAGATCTACCACAAGCATGGAATCACATTCCAACCACAAATTGCACCATCCCTTCTTCCAAGCTTTGTCAATCACATACATGGCTGCTATTAGCTCAGCAACATAAGCAAACTTGATGCCCAGGTGGAGAGAGAAAGCTCCGACAACATATCCTCTTGTATTACGGAAAATATCTCCTGCTCTTGAATTTCCCGGTAATCCTTGTGATGAACCATTTGTGTTAACCTTTATTCATGTTGAAGGAGGTGGATTTGAAAGCTTGCCTTGAATATTTAGAGCATGAAGCAAGTGTCTCTCGCATAGCGAATTAAACATAGTACCACTAGGGAAAAAATCACTCTCTTATCATTTTCCATGGACTTCGCAGGGTGTAATAGATGTTAATACTCTCCCCTTAGAAAATAACTTGATTTCTTGTGTGCCATATAAGCCATACGGCACTTGCAATAGCTGAGATCTAGAAAGCCTTCACTTGGGAATTGAAAGTCACCTTTGTCGTTGCTGCTGCAGTAAAAACTGAAAAGTTTCAGTTTTGATTATTTGTGAGAAGAGATGCGAAATTGCTAGCCATATTTCAGCCGCAAAATTACAAGTTAGGAAAAGATATTGTAATGTTTCAACATGGTTTTGACACAAGCAACATTGAGAGACAATGTTAATTCCCCTCCTAGCAAGTTTGTCATGCATTGGCAGGTAGCCTAGACGAGCTCTCCAACATAAAGCTCGAGACAGGAAAAAAAAAATCCTTCTAATAGAAGTGGCTCAGCTGGTCTACGTTTTGGCCCTCATTTTCCATTTGATGCAACATCATATGTTTTACTGAATAACCACCATCATTAGAATGCATCTAGACACAAACATCTTCCTCCTCGTAAAGAGGTTTTACCTGCATATTTTCTATTGGAATGAATACTAGGTGGAATGTCATGGGGTAATTGCCATGTCCCATCTTGAAAGAAATCTGCCATTTTAAAGGATGAAGTTGATTGATTCTCCAATGGCAAATTCATCCGACAAACTAAGCAAGGCTGTAACCACTCGTCTGTCCAAAAGTTAAGTTGAGTTTGATATCCGATAAACCATTTGATTGCTTGCTTCATCTCCATGTAGAATTTTAATAGAGCTCTACATTGAAGAAGAATAAGGCAGAGATTTTGGAAAACCTACTTCATTAATAAAACCGATTTTGTAAAATGCTAAGAGAACAAGATCTCTTAGAAATAAGAGACCCCGAAATCTTCCCCAGAAGCGCATGATTTAGCTCCTCTAGTTTTTTAATACCCAAACCACCCATGTTCTTTGGCTTGCAGCAAACTGTCCACGGGACCGTGACTAACTTTTTTTTCCTCTGTTTCCCGTCCAAAGGAAATTCCGTATAGAACTTTCCATGTAATTTAATAAGGATTTGGGCCATTTATATATCACGAAAGTGTGAATAAAAAAGCTCTACAAAACCGAATTGATTAGTGTTAATCTCCCAGCCATTGACAAATATGAACCCTTTCAAGATGCAAATTTTACTGATGATCTTATTAGCAACTAGACTTAACTATTTTTGTTTAGGGGCACCATGAAATAAAGGAACAACACCCGAGTGAAAGGGACGGTGCCAGATTTAATGCCAACCTCTACCTTCAGAACGAGTTGCTCAGGTGGAGTTATTTTTTTGCCAAAAAAAAAAGCTTGACTTTTCCCAACTTACTTGTTGCCCCGATAAAGACCTATATGTTCCTAAAACATGAGAAAGCATCTTGATATCTTTGAGACTTGCCTTTAGAAAAAGCAAGATATCATCCGTAAATAAGAAGTGCATGTGTAGGGAACTGCACTCATGATTTATTCATTGTATCTAAACTCCCACTATCTACCAGCTTGGATATCCATATGCTTAAAAAATCTTCTGCAATACCAAAAAGATTGGAGATAGAGGATCACTTTGTTGTACCCTCAAGAACAAGGAAAATATCAATGTTGTAGATCCATTAATACTGATTCAAAGCATCATCGATGAGAAAATTTCCAAAATCTAATTCCCATAATACAAAGAAAACTTGAAGGTAGAGACGAAGCCAAAATCATATAATTAGAGGGGTAAAGAGAAATTTTATATAAAATTGAAGGAGTAAAATAAAAATTTTTGAAGGATTTTATTGAAAATTTTATTGAAAATTTTAAAAAATATATGTAGGTGAATTCTTTTGGACTTGGAGGGATCTGGGCCCATGTGAACCCCTTGTCTTCGTCCCAGCCTAAACGCCTCTAAAACATAAAAGATGAAATTCAAGTTTAAAGCACCAAAGGCGTTTTTAATATCAATTTTTAGGCCATGTTCCCACCAAAATATTTGTTTATCTAAAATGTTGACTCTTTCATAAGCCATGACAATACAATAGGAGATGCTTCTGTTTTTAATGAAACCAAACTAAATAGCTGAAATGATTCTAGATCCATTGTTAGATAACTGATCAGCTAGTATCTTTGTCACAAATTTGAAACTGAAACTGTTAGTTGTAATTGGCCTATACTGGTCCACTACATTTGCATCTGAGACTTTCAAAACAAGCACCATCACACTAGAGTTGAAACCTGTAGGCACTATTCCATTATTAAAGAAACTTTTAACTGCCTTATAAACATCCACTTTAACTATATCCCAAAAGGAGCGATAAAAGACTCTTGTGAGTCCATCTGGTCCTGGGGCACTATGAGGTCCATGTTAAAAATGGTGTTCTTAATTTCTTCATCTAAAAGGCATTTAGTCAGTTCTTCATTCTCATCATCAGTACCTAGAGAAGGAATAATGTCTGAGATAAGTCCAACATCAGAGTTTATGCTATTGTCTGCTCCAAACAAGCTGTTGTAATTCAATTATATGTTCAATCAAATTTGAATCATCAGTAATAGCATCATTTATTTTAATGGAAAAAAGTACCTCGCAATGGTCTTCTCTGAGAATAAAGGCGGTGGAAGAATTTGGTACTGCAATCTCTAGCTAATAGTCTACTTTTCTTTCGAAAAAATATTTATTGCTGAAGAGGATACTCGTCCAATTTAGCATTGGCTTTTAATTTACATTGGCGCAACTCATCAGTATTACCTTGAAGAGAAATATGATTTTATATGCCCCACAACACAGTTTTGACTTGTTTAATATTAACTTGAACATTCACAAAAACTAATTTGTTCCAGTTTCTCAAACAAAATCTAAGTTGTTTGAGTTTACCTAACAAAACTTGCATTGGAGAACCACCCAAACTTGCATTTGATCCACTAGAAGCAACAATCTCACGAAGAAATGTATTTGTTAGCCGCATCACCTAAAAACGGAATCAAGGAACAACTGTAAAGTTTTGAATATCACAACTCAACAAAAAAGGGTTGTGGTCATAGTGGAATCTAGCCAAAACAATGCAATTAATATTCTCCTAACTATCAAAGAAAGTTGATGTTACCATTGCTTGGTCTAGAAGGCTTTCTACTCTTATTGCCTTTGATCTACAATTGCTCCAGTGTAAATCGCTCCCTTTAATGGTATTCCAATAAATTCATATTGGTCCATGAAGGATCTAAAATCATTGCAATGCTGTCTAGCCGGAGGCCTTCCTGTTTTTTTATGAGCCCCTAAAACCGAATTAAAATCTCCCAATGCAAACCTTGTTTCTAGAATTGAACCCACTGAGTCTATAAATCCACCTATAATTGCCTTCGTCTATTGGACCAAATATTACCGTGAAAAAGAAAGATAGTATGTTGCTTATTGTGTAAAGAGAAAGTCAAACTTATATGTTGGTCATGAGCATATTGTTAAAGAGGAGCGCCCATACTAGAACGAGATAAAACCCACATTGTTGGCAATGACCAACTATTGTGGGCAATGTATTGAAGTCCCAATGAAGACCAAAAGTGATGTGGATTTGAATTAGAATCAATCATTGTTTCAACTAAACAAACTAAATCAAGTTTATAGAGTTGACAGTAGGAAAACATAACCCTTTGAGTTCTATATTCCCGAAGCCTCTGCAATTCCAAAAGAAAATCTTCATAAGTTCAATATGGCTGGCTTTTTGGTCATTCTTTTGGAAAGAGTAACTAGATGATTCTTTTTTTGTTTAGGAGAATGCTTTTTCCATACTAATGTTGTATGTCCTTCGTTTTCATCCTCTACTTATCAGCCCAAGATGTTTTATTGCCTTCATTTATTAGAGCAACTGTTCATTTTTACCTAATTCGTCTCCTACAATGACATTTCTCCTCGAATCTCTTCATCCCCCTGATTATTCTATTCTTCCATGTCATTTGGGCCAACCTCACTATGTGTCCCATTTGGTGTATCTATCATAACTGAGAAATATTGAATGTCACAATGATCATCTCTTCTAAAGTAGAGTTATCATTATTTGCCTCATTATTGTCTTGCTCTGCGTTTATTGCCAAATCTGCATATAAAGTGTTAAAAGCATTAGAAACAGGACTACAGAATCAACCATTGGACGTCATTGCTTAATAGGCTTGTCCATCTTCTAGGGTTTCTAAATAGCTTGAAGTTGCTTCTCCCTCGCGTTCTTATTATACCAACATGCCGATTTGGAATGTCCATTATTAGAATAAGTATTACAAAATTGTGGCAAATTTTCATACACCACTTCAATAAAGAAGTGCTTTTCCCAAAAACGAGCTCTTGCATAAAATATTTTCCAATTTAGGGTCAAAAGAAAAAAAAAATTTATTTTAGAACAGTCAAAGGTCAAAAAGTCAGTATTTAATCACTGTTCGCTTTTTGAAAAAGCAGACAGCCCATGTCTACTTAATTAAGAGGCGGATAGAGCTGTCCGCTCACTCTTTATCTCATTTCTGCGTTGAATTTGGATAAAAAAAAGTTGGTTAAAAAACAAAAGTAATGGATATCCGTTTATTAAATCAGTGAAAGTCAAAGTTCGTTTCTTTGAGAAGCGTACAACTTCTTATCCACCTCACTAAATTCACCATAAAATGGAAAATACATCTAAAAATAGTATAAAATTGGAATTTACAAATTTTTCATCCCAAATAAGAAATATTTTATTAAAAAATCCTAAAATGGGAAAAAGCCCGTTTTTCGTGGTCTACCCTATGAATAAATTTTCAAGGAGTTTATTTGAGAGATCGATATCAACCAATACTCGAGCATAATGGCCAAAATCCCCATAAGCTATATTATGATCTATGCATAATGGGACTCCAATCCCCTTCACAATATTATAAGATAATATCTGCATATGCTAATACTCCTATGGTAGCTTATAAAACCTCACTCAAACATGGGCATTTGTGGATTTTTGTTTGAACGGATTGAAGTCCGGAGACCAATGTTGCAGACAAAAGATCCATGGCTTGAGCACTAAAGATCCTTCCCCCAGACAACTATTTTATCTTGTTCTGTTTCGAAAACAATGTGATAGTACCCTGTGTCCTAATGATATAAACTTCCATGATTGCAAATTCAATTGGGCAATGAGTTTTCTTTTTAGGTCTTATGCCTTTCATGGTTTTTCTCACTTCATTAGCACTAATCGGCCAATTAAAGAGTGTTGACACTCCATTAAATGTTGTTTATAAATGTCTTCATTGATTTTTATGGAAATAAAGCCTCCTTTATTTACTACCATTGTAGAAGACGTAGGCAATAGCTTGTAAAACTGAAGCAAAAATTTTATTGGCTGCAGCGCCAATCGTGCTTGCTTGTTGTTTGTTAATACTAGACATCTCCTTGAGACTCAAGTAATCCATTGCGAGCTAGCCAAGCCAACTGAAGAAGCTAGCAGATGAAGATCAAAGCCATCAGTGAGGGGAGGGAGAAAACCCTAG
>CATIWF010060813.1:0-17300 GCA_949630135.1 Balakata baccata | reverse complement strand
TCTCTTTAAGCAGCTGCTGTACTTGAAGGCTCCTTTCTTGCTTTAATAAATTCCATAACAGGTAAAGGAGATTCTAGGATTATGCCAACTGGCCCCGGAATTTTTTTAGATCAGTAGGAGAAGGTCCTGTGAATCAGAAGTCCTTTAATCAAAGGGATAAATTTTAGGTAGATTCAATTTACTATATTATTTGTAGACTAATTCAATTACAAAGTGATATGTATTTTATTGTTTTATTCACATTCGTTGAAAATATTTACATATCAGGCGAAGGTGCTTCATCAATTATTATTCTTTAAAAGGGCCCATTAAAGGAGATCTCACATATCCAAAAGCTTGTAAAGAAGATGAGAAGAATATGGTCTCAGGCATCAAGTAAAGAGAAACAAAAGGAGCCAGTCACCATCCCACTACATATTAATCACATTTATTACTGCAATTTTTGGGTTTGTATACACGCAGAATATGATGGCAGCAATATGTCACTTACCTACTTATTTCTATATAAACGCATTACATAAGTGATTGAAGGATTCATAAAGAAAAATGAATAAGCACCGAGCCACTTAATGGTATTAGTAGGATGAATAAGCAGTGGCAGATCCAGAATTTTTATATAATGGAGCCCATATGCATTAGAGGGAACAGACGAATGTGACGTAAAAACAAGAAGAATGTGACGTAAAAACAAGAAGAATGAAAGGTCACAAATACAGTTTATAGAAAAAGAAAAGTAAAAAAAGAGATAAAGGAGCAAATAATTGCAACGCAGAAAGAAAAAGAGCGGATGACTACAATGTAGAGATGAAAAAAATAGAAGATTTTGAAGATGACTATAGGTTGCAATATAGAAAGGAAAGACTAGAAAAGAGAAAAAAAGGTATATGGATTGCTTTGAAAAAATCTACAAAACAAATTAAACACAAAATAGAAAACATGATTAGAATTATAATAGCTAACTATCATATATACTCAAATAAATTGCATAACTAGTATATGAAATAATATATGCCTCAGCCAATATCTTATCTGTACTATGATGAGTCACTATTTCGTACATATATCTCATTACATAGTAACCACATTCAACACTTCCATATTGTCTCAGACACTTAGAAAAAATGACAATAAAACAAGTATTATTTAATTAAATTCTAAAAAAAGTGCAATCCAAATAGTAAATAGGAATCATGAAATTATTATCTTAATGAAATTCCAAGATGGTGCCATGCCTATACCTTTCCCAGCTTCAACACGGTATAGTCTATATACACTGAAAAATAAATTTATTTCAAAATATGCACTCAATAAAACAAAAAAATATTTAAAATATTAGCGTAAGTGTTATAACTTAAATGTTAAGGAATTATCTCACACATCTAATATTTCTACTAGAATTGCTGAGAGGATCCATAAACGTCTAATATTTCTACTAGAATTGCTGAGAGGATCCATAAAAAAGATATCACCTCATGTACAACAGAAAATAATCAACATCCAATATTGACTCTAGATATATAAATATGTTTAAATTAATAAAAATTTTAGAATAAAATGTAAAGCAAATATGGATGAATGCAAATGTTATCTTACTTTTCAATATGTAAATAAATAAGAATGGAGAGAAATCGATAATTTCATTGATAGTAAAAACCCTTATATATACAATTCTATGAATATAAAATAGGAAACAAATATATAAAGAATAGGAAACAATACTAACTAGGAAATAAATCTCTACATATCTCTAATTACCTAAATCATACTAATTAAGAATATTATTCAAATATTTTCTAATATCTCACAACACAATATATGGCAGGAAAATAAAATTTTTATCTTGTTGTGCTTTCAGAGCTGCCTTCATATAATTTTGCACCATTTTGATCTTCTTAGAATCAATCATATGTGGAAAACTTGGACAGAGGAAACCAATTGGTGTAGATGATTGCTCGCACATCCTATAAAGGTACCTATATGCATGAACTATAAATTTGAGCTAAGATAATACTACACTCGAATATAGCAGTTTAATCTTATAACTAATAAAAATATACACTATAATCTTATAATATAAAAACTTTCAGGATCGAAACATCTAGTCAATCCATGGAGAGGAGTTGAGAGATGTCTTTCCATTCGATCAAGACTTTGTTGTCAGTCTTTGGTGGATACCAAAATAAATCTTTTGGAAGATCAATCTTGAACATGTACCCATCTTCTAGACCAGAAACTAAGTCATTCAAGTTGAATATGCAATCGCTTAAATTTGCCAAAATTCTCTCATCAACCAAGGTGAAGGTTGCTTCGTAGTTAATTATTTTAGAACTAATACCTTGTATATCCACTTGCACCTTCTCTAATGGTTGAATAATTTTTACCTATCATTAATAATATATTATTATGATATGATATATAAATGAAAATTAAGCAGAAATACTTTTGTATTAAAGAATTATAGAGTGAGATAAAAAAATATTAATTGATACCTCTCCAAGGACTACGAGATGTTGTGGCCACTATATGGAACTCACCTATAGGCACATGAAGTTCAAATGCATATTCAGGAAAGGGGAGATCAACAGACACCTTCGCATGATCGAGCAACATTGGGGTGTCGTGTAGCAAGGTACCTGGTGGTCATAGATGAATCGTACTCCTCGCTACTATGACCATCTCTCCCATATGGGTAATTCAAGTCAACATGGTCAAGATATTTGTATAATAATAAAAAATTAAAATCATATGCTTTTAGTTCATAAACTAAGTGTAAATATAAGTGTGAGTGTAAGAGGAAATGAATGAAAAATGTGAGTGTAAATGGAAATGAATGAAATTGATAACTTTTACTTATGTGTCTCTTATTGGAAATGTTGAGTCTATAGAGTGGCAGCTACTCAGCATAGGGCGACTGTGTGAAGGACTCACCTCTACCTCCTTCTCAAGTTCAAATTGAGAGGACCTAATAGTCCCCTACTACATTAACATGTTCTAAAATTGATCCATCTACTGCATAAATATTGCTTGTTGTGCCTGAAATTCAGACCTCAATTCGTCCCTCAATTCATTTCTCACCTCATTCTTGGTTTTTTCCATTGAGATGGAGGTAGATTGTTTTCTCTTGCCTTGTTTACCGAAAAAAGTGGAGATGGTCACCCCAGTTTCAACACCACAAATAGAGCCTACATGTTTGGGTTTGCTAAGCACACGTGTCAAGAAGTCATCCTACCCTCTAGTTCCCAAATTCCTGTGCTATTTCCTCCCTTAAGGACTCCTATTCAAAATATATATGTATCAAAAATCAATCTTGAATAAATTTAGATTTGATTAATAAGTTATACATGCCATTTGTTATGCCACCTTTATTATCTCTTCGACTATAATTGTATAAATTCCTTGATCTGTCTTTTTTGTTCTAGCTCTAACCCAATCAAGACTTCGATCATATGATAAGGTGGCATTAGAGTGCATCATCGCCGATGAGGAGAAAGAGACAATTTTGAATATGTACCCATCATCTAGACCAAAAACCAAGTCATGCAAGTTGAGCATGCGACTGCTCAAACTTGCCAAAATTCTCTCATTAACCAACGTGGAGGTTGCTTCGAAGCTGATTCTTTTAGAACCGCTACCTTGTATATCCTCTTGTGCCTTCTTTAATGGTTGAATCATTTTTCCTACCAATTAATAATATATTATTATGATGTTATGATATATAAATAAAAATTAAGTGGAAATACTTTTATATTAAAGAATTATGGAGTGAGATAAGAAATTATTAATTGATACCTCTCCAAGGACCACGAGATGTTGTGGCCATTGAACAAAACTCTCATGTGTCTGCCCCACTATATGGAACTCTCCTACAAGCACATGAAGTTCATATGCGTATTCAAGAAAGGGGGAGATCAATAGACACCTTTATATGATCGAGCGATAGTGGAATGTCATATAGCAAAGTACCTGGTGGGCATGGATGAATCATACTCCTTGCCACTATGATCGTCTCCCTTATACGGTTAATTGCAAGTCGGCAGGGTTGAGATGTCTATATAATCATCAAAAATTAATATCAGATACTCTTAGGTCATAAACTTAGTATAAACATAAGTGTGAGTGTAAGTGGAAATGAATGAAAAATGTGAGCATAAATGGAAATAAATGAAATTCATAACTTTTACTTGTGTATCTCCCATTGGAAATGATGGGTCTATTTAGTGGCAGATGCTCGGCATAGGGCGACTATGTGAAGGACCTGCCTCTACCTTCATCTTAAGTTCAAATTAAAAGGACCTAGTAGTCCCTTGCTGCAATAACATGTTCTGAAATTGAGTCATCTGCTGCATAAACATTACTTGTTGTACTTGAAATTTGGACCTTAATTCGTCCCTCAATTCATTACTCACCTTATTCTTGGTTTTATCTATTGAGATAGAGGTAGATTGTTTCCTCTTACCTTGATTACCAAAAAAAGTGGAGATGGTCGTCTCAGTTCCAACACCACGAACAAAGCCTGCATGCTCGGTTTTGCCAAGCGCACATGTTAAGATGTCATCCTACCCTCTAGTACCATTTGTTATGCCACTTCTCTTGTCTCTTCGACTAGAATTATAAAAATTCCTTGATCTGTCTTTTTTATTCTAGCTCTAACCCAGTCAAGACTCCAATCATATGATGAGTTTGCATTAGAATGCATTATCGCTAATGAGGAGAAAGAAGAAATAAGATCTTCAACCATGCATTAGGGCCTTTTACTGGCATAGCCTTTGCAACCAAAGTAATGTGGATGGACATTCTTGGATTGTTTCGCCTTCGCCGCAACCCTGATTTGCTATTAATAAAAACATAAGTAATGAAGAAATCAGTATTATGAGATTGCATAAAACATAAATAAAAGAGTTACCTGAGATATAATAACTTATAGATTTAAATGTCATTCCACTTAATAATCAGTACCTCGAATTCTTTCTTTTGATGTGCTAACTTGAAATCCTCCTAATCCTAAGTAGACAAGTAGTCATATTTTTCTAAGGGCGACAACTGTTAGGGATTATGAATCATCTTGATGTATTTTCTTATGAGGTGGTGTTTGAAATCTTTCGACTGCCTCCCCACACCTTTCAATGTATGTTTCTTCATATCCAAAGTATCTAGAACATTGAACGCTCCTTGCAGACCAACATTTTAGAGTCGTTAGTGTCATTCACATATTACATAATGGATGGACTAGCTAATTGTGAAACTTAACAATGTTATTTATTATATCAAGTCTAATGATTTTAGAGGAAAGTTACCTTGATATCATCCCATATAATATCTTTAATACCCTTATCAACTTTATTCTATTTTGGCAATGTGACCTTAACTTTGAACGCGTTGCAAGACTGAGGTATAATCTGAATAGTAGAGCATTTGGTCCAATTGGATTTCCCTGTGAATTGAATTCTGTATTTAGTTCTTCCCCTTTCTTACCCAATGTCTTGCATTTTGCACCTCCCCTACACTTCCTCTTGCTAGTGTGCTGAGAGTCATCTCCTGAAGACATGATTTACTGCAACACAAGTATAATAAAGAAACATGTAATTATAATGCAATATAAAAGAAATTTATTTGAATGAGAAATAGGAAGCGTATTTATCTTACAAACAATAACAAATATTTGGTAATTATCATTATAAATCGCACTTAATTATATTACAAATCAATAAACGACCACAGACAAATTGGAATCAATTATTGATGATTTTCAATCCATAAGCCTTTGATATGATCAATGTACTTATAATATGTATCTAAAATATCACCACTAGCTGAAACTAATTAATAAGCAGTACGCAGTCGGACAAATTGCTGTCAAATTTCTTTTGATACCCCAAAAAAATCCATTTTGGTCCTTATATTTTCAGTCTCAATTTTTCCTAATTTCTTTCAATATAAGTCCTAATTTTCAGTGTTAATAACCCATAAATTCATCCTAAAATTTATTCTAACAATTTATCTCCAACAATCCCACAATACATACACTGATTAAAATTGTTTCCAATGTTCTTAAATATTTCCACTGTCTAATTTAGTCACATTTAACACAATTAATCATACTAAATTTTAGTTAGCATAAATCCCTAAGTTTCCCATGAACACAGAGGCAAGATTGATTTTCTCCACAATAACAAAGTCATACAATAAAAAATTTAATAAATCAAGTAATCCATACAAAATAAACAATATCGAATAAATACAAGTATATGTACAGACCTTAATTTTTGGAACCATAATCTGTTCCCAATACTTATTCACGAGCCGGTGGTTGTCTACACCAGTATTACTGTTGCCTAATACGAAGAACAATACCATGAATCAATTCAGTCTCTGAGTTTAAAGGATTAAAAGTCCTAATCTATGGAATCCCAAAAACTTCTGTGAAAAAAAATTTATCAAATCAAGAGAAAAAGAGAATGAATGACTTTCTGTGAAAAGAAAAATTGAAATACGAAGAAAATAAAAAGAAGTGAACACTGCTCAAACCTTCGTCTCTGTGAAAGAAAGACGACCCAAATTTTTTCTTGGGAGAATAGAAGGTTTTTCTCTTATAGAAAATAAAATAAGATAGGCGACTGAAATTAATCTATGTATTTATAGAAAGGAGTATCAAGGTTTGTGGGAGTTGAGGGTCAAAACAATTAGCATGCTTGTGCTAAGGTAAGTGACTTTGCTTTCTTTTCTGATTTTGACGTTTCTCTTTATATATATATATATATATATATATCATTTGATTTATTTGATTTAATTAACTTTTTTTTTCTTTTAATCTTTCAACTTTCTTATAACACTGTTTTAAACCCAATTTAATTTATTCTCAACTATTCGTGTGCCTTAGACCCGTATAACTTCTAAATCTTAACTTGTGAGCATTACAGAGATAGTGGATACTTCATGTGGCTTATGAGACCTAATACTTCATGCATCCGAAAGTAATAAGATATACTAGAATCTCAGAGGTAAGTATTGGTGGACAGATATAAAAATTGATATTACCCAGTATACTACCGGATGCTTGACTTGTCAACAGGTCAAGGCAGAGCACCAGATGTCTTCAAATCTGTTATAGTTGATCACAGTCTTAGAGTGGAAATGGAAGAGGATTACTATGGACTTTGTAATTGGGTTGCCGGTGGTGCCTAGGAAGCATGACACAGTGTGGTGATTGTGGACAAACTTACGAAATCCACCTATTTCTTGCTTATCAGGAGAGACTACTCCTTAAGCAAACTTGCTGACTTGTATGTCAGTGAGATTGTGCGACTCCATTGAGTAACCTTGTCCAATATATCGAACAGTGACCCCAGGTTCACTTAGTTTTGAGGTAGTCTGTAGAAAGCTTTGGGTACCGAACTCAGTTTCAATACAGTTTTCCTTCAACGGACGGATGCCCAATCAAAGAGAGTGATTAAAATAGTTAAGGATATGATGAGGGGTTACATCATCAAGTTTGAAGGTAGTTAGGACAGGTACTTGCTACTTATGGAATTTGCTTATAATAACAGTTACTACTCCAGCATTAAGATGGCCCCTTATGAGGCACTTTATGGCAAGAAATGTTGTACTCCTCTATGTTGGAAAGAATTGAGTGAGAGGAACCTTATGGGACCAAAATTAGTTCAAGAGACAAAAGAAAATGTATGGGTGATACAAGACAGAGTGAGAGCAGCTTCAAACAAATAGAAATTTTTTTGTAGACCTCAAGAGACATGATATTGAATATGCAGTGGGAGACAAGGTTTGAAGAATTTATGATTTCTTCATTCATGATCGTTGCATTATACTCATTCTACATAAAGTACAAACTAAATTAAATGTGCCTTATTGTGTTGTTGAAATTGGTAATCGCAGAAAATATTGAACAATTTTAATAGAGAAGACAACGGCTAGAATAAATTTGTGGTTTTGATTAGAAATGCAAAACAGGTTGAATGATCTAGGAAGTAATTTGAAGAAGAAACGAGATTGCGATTTGGATTTGTTTTAAAGAGATCATAAGAGATTTGAATTTGCAAGATTTTCAGGCGATATTTTAGGTTGCCATTTTTGAAAATAAGAAGACTGATTTTTGATATTTTTGAAAAGAAAACTTTGATGACTAGTAATGTTGTAATTATTTGCAAGTCTTTTGATATTTATGTAAAATTCCCACGTTTTAAACTAGGGAATTTTTCAAAAATGTCAAAAAGCTCATAAAATATTATAACATTACCTCTAACTAAAGGTTTTTTTAAACCTACTAAAAGTACTTAAAAAATATTACAAGAGTACATGTATTCAACAAATCACCCCAAGGTATACAAAAAGGTGCACATTCAGTATGTCTCTGGTATATCTTGGATATACCTTAGTTCGTTATCCTTAGAAATACCTTGGGTATACTTTAAGAATACTTTGGGTATACCTTGGTTCGGTATATCTTAGGAATATTTTAGGTATACCTTGGGAATTTTTCAGGAATTCATTGGATATACCTTAGGCATTCCTTGAGAACACATCGAGTATTAGGAATACCTTAGGAATTCCTTGAGATAATGTCTTGGAAATTCCTTGAGAATTCTTTTGGAACACCTCGGATATACTTTGGGATTATCTTGCTATATCTTGGGAATACATTGGGAATACTTTAGGTATATCTCGGTGATTTTTACCAAAAAAAGAAGAAAAATAATAGATCAAATAACACAATAATTAATACACTACAAAAATAAAAATTTTATCAAAGTAAGATGCAATCTTTCATTGAAAGATCAAATATCGGTATATAAAGGATTTTATATAAATGAAACAAATAAGTCCAACATATAAGTTCTTGACCTATAACCTAAAAGTTTAAGATTTTCCATATATATCAAAGAGAGTAAAGGCAACAATGATCGCTTCTATTTTGAACAATTTACTATCACAAAAATATTAGGAAAAAATTATCCACAAAAAAATTTCAGTTAAAAAAAATTAGTATGACAAAAATTGTATCCATAGAGAGCAATTTAATGTCAATAATATTTTACAAATCCGAAAGAAAATCCTGAAAGAATACAACTGCACATTCCAAATCGAAAATATACAATCGAATAAAGATATAATGAATTCGCAACTGTAGGTTGAGAAAAATCATAGAAAGTAATGAGAAAGCTTATTCCACTTCTTCTTCTTCTTCTTCCATCATAAAGAGAGAAGTTTCATCCATTTCATCGAGTCTTCTTCTCAATGGTTAACAACAAATGGTGGGACAAATGTTCCTATCTTCACAAGTGGGAGCTCAATATAATCTCCATACAACAATCACGAATGATGGTGGCTCGATCGTCGAAATCCAATGGAAGGAAATTGTGATGGAGGAAGCTGAATGGTTCAAATTTAGGTCTACAAGACTAGCAAATAACGAAGAACAAAGAAAGGAAAGAGAGAAAAAGAAAAAAAGAAAGTAGAATTGAAAAAGTAAGTGTAGATGAAAAATAAATTTGGTGAAAACGAAAATAAAAAAATCCATCTATAATATTGAAAACAAAACTTAAAACATTGTGAAAGACAAAAATTCATCTTTTTTATTTGAGGAAATTTCACCATATGTCCACATTCCATTTCTTTTTTAATAATTACCGACAATTTTATATCTTTTTAATTTTACTAAAAAATTTTTCTTTTCTACCGTTTCTTTGTTCTTTTTCCATTTGCAGTTAGGGAAGATGAAGAGACAAAGAAAATAAAGAAATCTTCGGCACCTGTGAATTTTGCATTTTCCTTTCTTTTGCTTTTCAAAAATGCAAGCGATTTAATCTTCGTAGTCTCAAAAAGTCCAAGTGGGCTTGTAATAGAACTAAATAATTGCTTTTATATTCCAGTGTTGACTAAAAATATAATTTTTGTTTCTAGTTTGAATAGAAGTGAATTTAATTTAACAATTAATAGCAATAGTTGCTCAAAAATGTTAAATGATATTCTTTATGGTATTGGAACATTGTGCAATGGAATTTACATTCTTGACATGTCTAGTTCTATTTACAATATCGATTATTATAATAGAAGAATAAAAATGGATAAACCTAAATCATCGTACTTATGGTATTGTCACCTTGGTCATATAAATGAGAGGCGCATAACTAAACCACATAAAGATAGTAGTTTTAGGTCATTTGATTATGAATCATATGACATTTGCGAATCTTGTTTATTAGGCAAGATAACAAAATCATTTTTTAGTGGAAAGGGTAAATGTGTCATTGGGCTATTAGATCTAATACATTCAGATGTATGTGACCCAATGTCTATCTACACTAGAGGTGGTTATCCTACTTCATTACTTTTATTGATGATTATTCACAATTTGGGTATATGTATCTTATGAGATACAAGTCTGATGCAGTTGAAAAGTTTAAAGAATTTAGACATGAAGTAGAGAAACAATATGGAAAAAGTATTAAAACACTTAGATTTGATCGAGGTGGTGAATACTTGGGCTAAGAGTTTCAGATTTATCTTAGGGATAATGGATTTTATCCCAATGGACTCCACCCTATACACTATAACACAATGATGTAGCTGAAAGGAGAAATCGAACCTTGTTAGACATGGTAAGGTCAATGATAAGCTTAGTAGAACTCCCTAAGTCTTTTTAGGGCTATGCACTAATGACTACCCTTTATATATTAAATGGAGTTCCTTCCAAGACAGTCGATACTACTCCATATGAGATATGGAAAGGCAAGAAACCTATACTTTCTCATATGAAAGTATGGGGTTATCCAGCTTATGTGAAGCAGACAACGTTGAACAAGATAGAAGCTAAATTTGACCGATGTCTATTTGTAGGATATCATAAAGAAATGATTGGATATCAATTCTACAATTCTTTGGAACAAATGGTGTTTGTTTCAATGCATGCGACCTTTTTAGAGAAAGAATTTATTTTTAAAGAATATAGTGGGAGCAAAATTGAACTTGAAGAAGTTCAAGATGCTCTAATAGACACAAATCAACTGCCTGAACCCAAGCCTATTGTTTATGGAGATGAAATAACAGCTACACCTTTTAATGCACAAGATCTCCATAGATCTAGTAGGGTACATTCTACTCTTGAGAGATATGGATTTCTCATAAGCAATTAAAATGATATCTTGCTCATTGAGGATGATAAGTCTACTATCTACGAAGAAGTTTTGAAGAGTTCAGAATTTGATAAATGGCTAAAGGTCATGCAATTAGAAATGAATTCCATGTGTGACAATCATGTATGGACCTTGGTTGACTTACTCGAAGGGATAAAGCCTATAAAGTGCAAATGGGTTTTCAAGAAGAAGATCGACATGGATGGTAATGTAGTTACCCATAAAGCTAGACTAGTAGCTAAATATGATGAGACTTTTAATCCAGTAGTTATGCTCAAATCTATAAGGATACTCCTATCCATTATCACTCATTATGATTATGAGATTTGGTAAATGGATGAGAATATAGCTTTCCTTAATGGAAACCTCACTAAGGATGTGTACTGATACAACTAGATGGATTCATATCTAAAAATGGTAATAAAGTGTGCAATCTTCAAAGATCCATTTATGGATTGAAGCAAGCATTTAGGTATTGGAACATCTGATTTGATGAGACAATCAAAGAGTTCGATTTCTCATAGAATTTGGATGAACCTTGTGTGTACAAGAAGGTTAATGGGAGTGCAGTCATATTCCTAGTGTTGTATGTAGATGGCATACTACTTATAGGAAACAATGCCTCAGTCTTACAATCTGTCAAATTCTAGTTATCCAAGAATTTCTCCAAGAAAGACCTTGGAGAGGCAATTTATATTTTGGGGATAAGGATATATAGGGATAGATCTAAAATGTTGTTTGGTCTTTCATAGTATACATATATAGACAAGATGCTAAAAGGATTAATATAGCGCAATCCAAGAAATGATTCATTCCCATGACCGTAGGATTACCCTTTCAAAATCTATATGTCTAAAGACACAAGATGAGAGGACTTGCATGAGTTTGATCCCATATGCATCTGCTATAAGATCAATCATATATGCTATGATGTGTACAAGGCCCGATGTATCATATGCTCTGACTGTCACGGGCAAATACCAGTCAGACCCTAGTAAGGGTAATTGGGTGGCTGTCAAGAATATCCTCAAGTATTTGAAAAGGACTAAGGATGTATTCTTAGTATATGGAGACGAAGATCTTATTGTGAGCGGGTATACAAATGCCAGCTTCTAATCTGATAGAGATGATTCAAAATCTCAATAAGGTTATGTATTCATATTGAATGGTAGAGCAATCAGTTGGAAGAGTTCCAAACAAGAAATGACTGTAGGTTTCATAAATGAAGCAGATTACATTGCAGCTTCTGAGGCAGCTAAGGAAACGGTTTGGATAAAGAAATTCATCATAGAACTAGGAGTAGTTCCTAGCATTGTTGATTTGGAAGAGCTGTATGTGACAACAATGGAGCCATTGCATAAGCAAAGGAACCATGGTCTCATCAGAAGTTCAAACATGTGCTCAAAAGATACCATTTGATTAGAGAGATCATTGGAAGAAATGACGTAAAGATAGAGAGAGCACCCACTGATCAGAACATTGCTGATCCTTTAACTTAGCCACTTCCCTAAAAGAAGTACGATTCATATGTACTGGCCTATGGAATTAAGTACAAAGGTGATTGGCTTTAATTCAAATGGGAGTATGTTAGAAAAGTGCTCTAAAGGCAATCACCTTTAGCATTTACTGTACAATTTAATTTCACATGAATAAAGACATTTTCATTTATTAATGTTCATTTATACTATGAATTTATTGGATCTTAAATTAATTAATGAAATCCATGATATAAATATAGCATGAAGAAAATCATGATGGGATCATAATATTGAAATTCATATCATGTGTAATTATAGTTATATCTAAATTTTTTCCTAGTCATAGGATTAACAAGAGTAGACATTGTTAATCCATATAGACTAACACATATAATACTCCTTAATTGGATCAAGCAGTAGATCTTAGAATCTGGAGACATGAGTTGCCTAGAGTTAACATGTGGATGCTTGCTAAAGTATTCAAGTACATTGGATGACCTATTATGAGACTATCATATGGATTATCTATTCAAATGTCAATGATAGTCTCATCATAGCAATATGCAAGTATCGTTAGATTTGAGGTACTCAAGGATATTTTGCATACTGATTCTGTGCTTTGACTCCATTCCTTATTGCCTCATAAACGTCGCTCATAGGGTGGCGATTGGGTACAACTTGAGGTATTCGAAGGTAATTGGGTAGCCAACAGAGGATTCACCACTCCTGATAGAGGGAGTGTATACTCACGGCCTCTTATCGGAATCATTACTCGGAAATCTCCAACCAGAGTGGAAATGTCATGAAGATATTCTTCAGTGACATGTTTATTTGAGTAATGAGTCCTAGTGATAGGATCTAATCACTTGGGCTAAGTGTGATACAGTCAGTCTAGTAGGAGCTGACACATAGTTCATGCTCTAAACCTAGTGGGGGTATAAAATGGTGAAAGGACGAATTGCACGGACAATTGTCTATGGAAAGGTTTGTAATTAAACCACTACTTTCCGGCTAATTGGGTTATGATATGTTGCTAGATCCTACTCATGATCTACTCAAGATTAAGTGTTAATATGAATGGCCAACATAACCGAGAACCTAATGGGTCACATGCATTGAAGGTATAAAGGAGAAATTAAATGGGCTTTTGGATCGGATCCAAAATAGTGAGAGAAAATTAAAGTCCAGACATTCCTAAGCGGGACCAAGGTTCCGATTGGGAAAAGGAGTGTCTCAATTGGAAATAACTACTGGATTGAAACAGAACCAAGTCCTAATCGGGAAAGTAATTTCCCAACCGATATCTGCCCGACATGGGTACTATCTTGACCAAAAAATAAGTTTCCCGATTGGGACATGCAATAAATTAAAAATTTTAATCTGATTAAGATTCTATAATCAAGGGTTTCGAATTCTAATTCCATATGAGGTTTAAATAGTCCTTTTACAGACTATTTTGGGCAATTGCAACACAAAGAATTGAGTGTCAATTCTTCTCTTCTTTCTCTCTCAAGGGATTAACCTTTTGTTAGCACATTAGATTAATCATAGCAATTCCTTTAAAGGTTTTCTCTGTTCTCCCTTCGCGTGGATACCATCAGAAATGATTCTAGAGAATTACTGTGGTTTGCTACAACCGGATAAGAAGAGAATTGAAGGAAGAATACTCAGTTTTGAAATGTAATAATCTCATAATATTATATAGTTTTAATTGTTCTTGATTACATAGGTTGATCTTCTTCTTGGAGTTTGTAAAATTTTAATTTACTACTGCGCAATGTGTATGAAATGCATGTTATAACATGATGAGATTTAATTAATAAAATTCCTCAGTAAATTATTAACACTAACGTCTTCCATTAATGTTTTCCATTAATGTAGGGAGAACCAGAGTTCCCATGTGTTAGCTATCATTTATTTGATATGCTAGTTTTTGATTTGCATATCACTTTACATTCATGTAGTGCGGTTAGCTAGAATTTTCAATTGTGGCAAATATTATTTCTCTGTTCTTTTGAACTAGTGTATTGACTTATTTGTTGTTCTTTTATTAGAATTTCCGTTTTGATATTTGTCTGTTTTGGTGTGATACTTCAAATTTCTGATGCCTGTATTTGTGTTTAGATAATGCCAAAGTTAGAAATATGGGGAAAGCAAAATAATGAAGCGAGGAAATTCTTAAGAAAGAGCAAGATAGAATTTGATATTGTGGATAAGTTATTTAGGGAGTGGATTAATTAAACATCTGGATTTGAATGAACTACATTAGTTCATGCAGTATGAACTTATGTAATTCTTACTCCCCAATTTATGATCATTATGGAATAAAAAAATCGGTGATCACGGCTATCTAACAGTAGGGTATTCTGTGTTGATTAATATTTAAATATTCATATAGATTTGTTTATGCATTTTTAATCTCATACACATGTTTGTGTGGCATGAATGTTGATTGAAAAAAATAAAATAATGAATTTTATCTAGCACGGACATATAGCTATTGCCTATTGTAGTTTTTGATGTGTTTACTAATGTTATTCATTTGATTGTAATGTTTGGTTTAGCATTGCATGTGTTTGTGACAACTAATTCAACAAGACAACATTTTTCAATAGATGGGAAAATCTTTAAGAAACCAAGACGTCCCAATGAGAAGGAGCGTCTGGATGCTTAGCTGAAGCTTGTTGGAGAATATGGTCTCCGTTGTAAGAGAAAGGTTTGGAGGGTTCAATATGCATTAAGCTGCATTCGTAATGCAGCAAGAATGCTTCTCACTCTTAATGAGAAAAACCCACGGTGTATTTTTGAAGGTGAAGCTCTACTTAGGAGGATGAATAATAAGTATGGACTTCTGGATGAGAGCCAAAACAAGCTTGATTATGTGTTGGTGCTGACTGTGGACAACTATCTCAAGCACCGTCTTCAAACTCTTATGTTCAAGTCAAGAATGGCTAAGTCAATTCACCATGCCAGGTTACTCATAAGGCAAACGCATCTATAAAAGAAACTAAAAGCCTTCCCCATTTAGGAGGCAAAACTTCACTTCTGTCCTACATGTCTTAATATTAGAAAAGTATATCCAATGTGTCATTTTGAGAGTAATTTGAGATTTCTCTCTCCATCTAAAGTGATCTGCCATTATTTTTTTAGTTTATTTATATTGATATGTACAGAAAGCTGGATATTCACCATAAATTATTAGATTTACATGTGTATTTATGATTTCAAAAAGAAATAATTATATACAGTGTCACCTTTTTAATACTAATTATCATAGTACATCTAATAAATTTGATTAACTAAAAGACTTGTGTGGGTTTCAAAATTTCTATTATACATCTAATATTAAATTAAACAAATATATCTCTAGTCTCTAAAATTATGCCCAGCCCACACATTTCCATAAGAGTTTTTATTTCTTCTTCTTCTTCTCTATTGTATAAATACTCAAATCACCTTACTTTATTTTTTTTATAAACTTTTTTTATCATATTTCTTTGAGGATACCATGAACTTTAAATTTTATATATCAGTTATTTTCTCCCCAATAATCATCGTAATATATGAAGGTCTTTATATTCATCATATCTATCAATTGTGATGTTAGAAAATTTGTTTGTTTTAATCATTTTATTAAGTTCATGTGTTGCAGAATTTCATATCATATAACATTAATATATAACATGTTCTGTGCGATATTAATAATTTTATGCCTTTTGATTTCCAAAAAATCATATCATATACAATACATATAACCTAATATAACCTACATATAACATATTATTACATTAACAACCAATTTTCTCATTAAAATATATTCAATGTCATAAAAATACAAATCTTGTTTTTCATACTATGTATAATGATATTCAAATATATTACACACGCACACACACACAATTAGTTTGTTTCATTCTTCTTTTGTGGATTTCTTTAACTTTTTTTCTCTAGTTTTGTATTGCATAAATATTGTAATTGTTTGGTATTAATGGAACAAACTAATTCTTTGTTTTCTGCAATTTTAAATATGTTATACAATTATGGTAGTATTATTTGTAAAAAAAATTTTAAAATATTTATTAATCCCTTAATTTTAGGAAGTTAATCTAAATTTTAAAATAAATAATTGCCATAAAATATTCTTAGGGCTAAGAGGTATTATGAGGATATAGATATATTTAGTTAGGGATAGTAATTCATCTTTTATATAGAATGTATTTCAATAATTATCGTAAACAAATAAAGGTATTTGTGTAAAAAATACTCTTTGAAAAATGCTAAAGCCCTGAAAGGGCCCATTACCTTTTTCGGTCTTCGTTAAACTAATTATTTATAGTCATTATTTATGGAAGCCATTGGAAATATTAACACAGCTGAATAATAATTTTTAAAAATATGCGCTATATTGTACTGGAAATGTATTCTATTTATAATTTCAAAAATACTAAAGTCCTCCAAAGGTCCCATTAAATTTTCAGTCTTCGTTATAGTCATTATTTATGGAAGCCTTTTGGAAATATAATACAAATGAAGTTGTATTTTTAAAAAATATAAACTATTAATTATATTGTATTGGAAATGTATTATAGAATACAAAGAATTGATTTTATGTTGTGTTAATCCCATAATACCTTATGCTTATACTATAAATATGGATTTTATCAAATGCAAGCAT
>CATIWF010060808.1:0-20681 GCA_949630135.1 Balakata baccata | reverse complement strand
ATCTTTAGCTAAATTTTCTCTTTCTAATTTGCTAACTTTTTCTTTTAAAAGGTTTATTTCTTCTTTTAATTCTAATTTAACATTTTTTATTTCTTCTTGTAAATCTTCTATTTTTATAATTTTTTTATTTTGTTTAAATCTATTACAGATTTTTTGAAAATCGTAAGGTTTAAATTCCTGTTGTATAGAAGTAGTTTCTATGATCTCTTTTAATTTCATTAAATATTCTCTTTTAATTTCGGGATCATTTATTTTTTCTATAATATCTAATAAAATTTTTTTTTCAGTGTTAATCATATTTATATTATTGCAAGTACAGGGTCCTATACAATCACATTCATTATCACTAGATTCTAAATCGGATTCCTCAGTTAATATATTTAAATCATTTTCAGAATAATCAGATATTTCTTCTTCTTCGGATTTACTAGATTCTTCTTCATTTATAATTATTTTTAAAATTTTATTCTTTAATTCTTCTGATAATTCTAATTTATTTATTCTTTGTTTAACTCTACAATTTCTAGTATAATGACCTATTTTTCCACATTTATAACAAATAATAATATCTTTTTGTTTTTGATTAGTTTTCCTAGTAGATTTCTGTTTCCTAGTGGATGGTTTAGGCTTATACATTTTATTTTGCTTATATTGATTGAGCTTAGAATATTATCTTTGTCTGCGAAGCTTATATTGAGTTCTTTTCTGTTTTCTATATTTCTTAGACTTAGTAGATGGAGCTATAATTGTTTCATAATCATATTGTTGATAAAAATCTCCTAATTCTTTCTTAGTAGAAGTCGAATCTCTTTTTAATTTTGCTTTTAATTTTAAATCTAAACATATAGCTAATCCCTCATTATTTATATAATTTATTATATTTCCATTATATTCATTTCGTAATTTACTTCGTACTCTTTCTGCAAATAACTTAGGTAATCCTGCGATAAATCTTTCTTTCCAATAATCATTATAACAATCAGGTCTTATATAAAGTTTTGTTACAAATATATCTTTATACTGTCTAAAATCCTGTAGTTTTGGACAAGTTAGATTTAATAAAATTTCTGAATTTCTTTCTTGGTATTGAATAGGATCTCCTACAAATTTTTTTCCAAATTTTTTTTACTGTTATTTTTCATTATTTATTTACGTAAGGGAAACTTCTTTTTCTATCATTGACAATCATAATTTAATTTTTTTTTCAAATTCCTTGTTCCTAATTTTTCAAATTATTTTTGTAAATTTTCTTTCTCTATATGAATAAAATATGTTTTTTATATTTATGAAAAACCATGTTTTTAAAGAATTGATATTTTCTTAAAAATTCATTTGCTTCGTAAAATTAATTCAAAGGAAAATGAAGACAATAAGCAATTAGAAACTAGATGTGAACCCTAATAATAATAATAATAATAATAATAATAATAATAATAATAATAATACTGAATTTCATTGTCTTCCTTTACCATAGTCAATGCCACTTGTACAGTGCCAAAGAATGACGAGTATATATGTAACTATATTCTAAGTTAACTTTCCACAATTTCCACCAATGTGCTTTTCTTTTTTTGAAATCCAAAGTTTAGGTACTACAAAACACCTTCTTAAAAATTATGATTAAAGGTTTTGGACACATACCACCTAATAAATAAGCTAAATTATAAAAAAAAAATTCTAAATTTTTATCACAGTTATATCAAATTCTTTAAAAAATTGAGTTTAATTATATATACTTTATATTTTATAACAAATCTTACTTCTGTGAACTATACCTTACTCCAAACTACTTTGCACAGTCCAAAATCCAATTTAAAGTTCTTTATTTGAGGATTTTGCGAATTTATTCTCAATATTAAATAGTAGTAATTTAAGATTGTCACATAAATGCATTCAAAATTGACTGTTTCAATCATAGAGAATTTCAAATTGGATTTTAAACTGTGCAAAACGATGCCCTTTTTTTGTATGTAACAATTTTTTTCCATATCAGATTCATCGTGTATGCTATGTTATTTTTTAATATTTTTTAATATTTTTCTAGGTTATCTCTACTTAGGTTTGAAGTGAGACTCAGTCCATTTGAGGCAAGATTTGTTACCGAACTTAAAAAAACATGTAATTAAACTCAAATTTTTAAAAATTTAGATGTAATTGTAATAAAGTGCAAAATTTATGATTTTTTTTGTAATTTAGCCAAATAAATATAATAAATTTCCAAAGTAAGTAAAAAATAAACTGTTTCCAATCATTCCTTTCAAAAAGAATTGATTTCTCATAGGCTCTATTTGCTAAAATTAGCTGTTAGATGATAATTTAACTTCAAAATAATAATATAGTAATAGCTGATAATCTAATAACTAATAATTTAACTAATTTAATTAAAAATATTTGGTAAAACTAACTAAAAACATAGTTGAAAAATGTAAAATAACATAAAAAGATATGTTTATATTAATCAAAAATATTATATAAAAATATATTTAAATACATAATATAAATGAATTATATATATATATAATATAAAAATTATATTATATCTCATCTCAATATAATAAACATGTCTATTAAATAATTTAATATTATATTATATATAATTTAATAATTATATTATTATTACAATATGATATTTTATAAAAAAATAAGGGTATAAAAGGAAAAAAAATAATAAATTACTAGCCTTTTTTTATGCTAGTTCTATTAGCTTATTTTTTTTTTGGAGATTATAATCTACATATTTTCTAAATAATATATTTTACCTAATATAGATTATTAATCAAATTAGATTTTTTTTTTTTGTCAAACTAGATTATAATCTAGTTTGATATTACCAATCAATGTCATAATTAGCCGTTTTGACTTTTCTCATTATAATTACAGTTACCATATTTTATTTATGGATTGCATAATTTCCTAAAATTATGGAATCATGGAATCATTAAATATTTTAATTTGTTTTAAATATCATATGAATAATTTTCTAAAATTATTGGATCATTAAATCTTTTAATTTGTTACAAATACCATATGAATAACTACAAAAGATAAAATATTGTAGACATATTCCATAACACGGTATCATATTTCAAATCATCAAATTCTACTCAATTTTCAAAAATTCATAATCAACTAAAAAAAAAAAGAGAACAAAAACGAAATGCTAATATAATGGAAATTCATCAATTTACATGATTAAACACATATTTGTATCATATGATACTAAATTATGCACAACTTGTACTACGATTTCATTTTGCCCAACCGGCGATATTGTATATAGATTATATGTATATCATATTCATATTATATGATACTAAAGTGTGCACAAATGTAACTTATTATTTTTTTTAAAGATTTCAAATTTTTAACTGCCCGATATTTAAGACATTATTCGAAGATTATATGTAGGTTATATTTGTGTCATATGATATTAAATCCTGCATAACTTGCACTACATTTTCATTCTACCCAATCGACAACATTTTATTCAATTTATATGCAGGTTATATTCATATCATACAATACTAAATCCTGCTTATGGTCGACTAGGTTAATAACACATATAAAATGCGTGAAATTGGAGGAGTTTCATTTGAATAAAAAAATCAAAGATGAACGAAATATGTAAAGACAACAGCAATCGTCAAATAACCAACGAAAGATGCAAAGCCAACCAAAGAAAACCACTAAAAGAGGTGGGTGATAAGCAACTGAAGAATAAACGACGATGGCGCCAGCACTGGAGAATAAACCGCCTTCACCAGCAACTTGTGATGCCTAATTGCTTGATGACACAGAAGCTAAAGAGGAAGTATTGAACCTCAATTAATTTCTTACAATAAAACCTAAAACTCGAGAGGAAATTTTAGAAAATGGGAAGGAGAAAGACAGAGATGTGAAGAATGAAAGAAATCATAGAAGCAAAAGAGGAAGTATATGCAAATAGGAAGAGTGGTATGAGATTTAATAAATAAAAAAAAAGGAAAATGGATAGAATGAGGGATATTTTTGTTTAGTGGGCAATAAATTATGAATATTTTCAAATATAATTAGTATTCAATACAAACAGTAGAATGGAAAAAACTAAAAGTGTAATTTAGTATTTGAGTAAAACAAATAAAGTAACTATATTTAAGGAATATGTTTAAAAAATGTTAGATCATTTCATTTTTTCTACGATTAAATTGGAAGAGTTTTGCATTAACTCGTTCACATTCTCTTTGATTACCAGCTCTAAGATGTTGACTGTATATCCATTAATCAACCTATTGGGCTTGATGTCTTGTGGACTTACATGTAGTTTTCTTGAAGTTCAAATTAGAGGAAATTTTATATATTACTCGGTTTGAACTTTTTTTTTTTTTCAATTTCATCGAAACTTTTCGATTTTTTCGTTCTTAATTTTCTTTTTATTTTCAAAAGTTTGATTTATCTCATATCATTATATCATGTGCAATTTTTTAAGCAAACCCACCCCACTTCTAACGTTCTAACTTCTCCATTTTTTATGTTTTTTTTCTTTATTTCATTAGTTCTGCCATTTGTGTTTGTTTTATTCTCAATCGTTTTCTCTATTCTTTGGCTTTCATCCGTCTATTGCCTTTCATGTTTTTGTTACATTTGTTTATGTTTCCATGATTAATACTCCTTTAAAAAGAGTTATAACTTCTTCTAGTCAGATTCTTTGAAAGCTGAAGAAACCGAGGTCTGATTTAGAGGAGGCAGTTGCTTTTAAGAAGGGGAGGATTTCTAAGGGGAAGAATGTGACTGTTGCTTCTAATAAGGGGAGGGTTACTAAGGGGAAGAATGTGAGTGTTGATTCGATTGTTGTATTTTAGGGGAAGATTGGATCAAATGTAAGTTTTCCAGTTTATGTTTGTTTTATCATTTTTTTAATAGTGTTTTTGTGTGATTTTGGGTAGGTAATTATCATATTGTTATTGATTTTGTTGTAGTATTGTTTTGGGAATGGAAGTTTTACAAGATTTATCCTAGATTTACCTAATGTTTATCGAATGTTTATCGAAGTTATCTAATATATACTGTTTTTCATGTTTTATGTTGTTTTTACTTAAGTTATCTAAGGTTTGCTGAAGCTTTTAGTGTATTAGAGGTTTTTTAATCAACTTTTGTTTAAATTTGATTGAAATTACACCTAAGGTTTACTGAATATTCAGTCAAAACTTTACATCCTAAAATTTAATATAAGGTTTACCCAAGGTTTATCCTATATGTATTTAGAACCTGAAACCTTAGATCCTTTGTAAAAGGTTTAATCCAAGGTTTACCCTAGATTTAGTAAAGTTTTTTTGTTGTATTTTATGAATGTATTATTGACATTCATCTGAGATATACCATAGGTTTACTGAAGGTTTCTTATAGTTTTACTTTATATTTACCCAATGTTTACTCTAAATTTATCCAAGATTTACTGAAATTTTCAAATGTATACTGTTTTTTTAAAATGTGTTATGTTGCTTACCACTTAATTTGATATATACTGATTACTTTTTTTTTTGTTCTTTTAGGATGGTATATTTTTTCTTAATGTTGATGAGCATTATGTATTAAATATAAACTATGCATTTGTCAAAGATCTGGTGAAGGAGAAGCTTTTAAAGTATCTAATTTCTGACCATGTTGAAATATTTCGAAGGACTTTCTTCAGTGCTTAATTAGATTTTCCTTATCCGAAGTTACAAAAATTAGTTAGTACATACTTTGTTACTGTAGGAGATTGACCAGTGTAATGTTGATGAGATGTGGTTTTTAATTGGTAGTCAACCCATGTGTTTTTCTATTAGTGATTTTGCTATCATTACCGGTTTGAAATGTACTAATGATGAGACTATAATAGGATATAAGGGTAAGAGCAATAGTCTTTTATAGAAGTATTTTGGTGGAATTGATAAGGTGGCTATGCAGTCTCTTAAAGAGGTTTTCATTTGTGGAAAATAGCAAAGTGATAAGGATGCTTTCAAGATTTCTATTCTTTATTTTTTGGAGTGCTTTATTTTTGCTTCTCTATTGAAGAAATATATACTGATTAAGCATTTTAATATTGTTCATAGTGGTGATTTTGAGACCTACCCTTGGGGTAAGATAGCTTATTTTGAAACTATTAATTCATTGAAGGGTAAGGTTCACATTAAAGAGAAGTCTAATTACAGTTATTGGATTTCCATTAGCTCCTCAAGTTTGGTTTTATGAATGTGTTAGGGCAACTGAAGGTAAACTTGCAACTCATGTTACTGATTCTATACCAAGTATTCTAAACTGGTCTTGTTCTAGTACTTCTACTCCTCTATTCAAAACGATGTAGATTTTTTTTTTCAAAAGAAAGCTTATCTGGTAATTTCCTTATTCTTTTGTTTTTCAATTTAAATAATTTTTGTTTTGTGTTGTAGATTAAGTAAATATTTTTTTATTAAGGTTTTAAGTTTGGTTTTATTGATTATAATGTAAAGTTTGTAAATGATAAGGCAAAGTACACCAAAGTTTACTCGAGATTTACCTAAAGTCTACCTGAGATTTACCTAGGTTTTACCCAAGATCCACCTGAGATTTATCCAATATTTATCATAGGTCTATCTAAAGTTTACCCAAGATCTATCCAAGGTTTACCTGAGATTTACCAAAGGCTTACTTAAAGTTTACTCATAGTTTACTCACTATTTATTGAAGAGCATTGAACCTACAGAGGATGAGAAGAAGAAATTAATAGTTTTTGAACTTTTTTCAAAGACTTATAGCTTTGGGAGAATCAATTCCTTTTGGTCCTGATTTTGCAAATATTTCAGAGAAAAATCCAAGTGCTTCTTCTCATCAAACAAATGAGAAGATGTATGAGATATTGAAATCTGTCTACCATTGGCAGATTAGGATTGAGAAGGAGTTTGATGCTCTTAAATCATTCATCTAGGAAAAGGTGGATGAGATTTTTGGATGCTTTTAGTTTTTGGAGTCAAATATTGATTCTATTGCTTTAGATAAGAAGGAAGTTGGAGGAGATAAGGATGAAGAAATGAAGCAAAGTAATGAGGAAAGTTCTTTTGATTTTGAATCTGAGAATGATGAATATGAAAGTAACGAAAGTGAAGATGATAATGAGGGTAAAAAGAATGATGATGATGATGATGATGATGATGATGATGATGATGATGAAGAAAGTGGAGATAAAGATGATGATAATGTTGATCATGTTAAAATGGATGATGACGATGATGATGATGCTATTAATGATAAAGGTGATGGTGAAGAAGGTGTCGCTAGTGGTGTAGTTAAAAATGTTTAAGTTGAAAATGTAGATAATATAGATAGTTTTGTAGATATGTAGATAATAAAGTTGATAATATTGAAATGGATGCGGATATAGTAGTTGATGTTGCTGCTGATGATGATGATTTGGATGAGGTTCCAAGCAATTCATTTTCGTTTGTGTCTATTTTTGAGAAAAATAAATCTGATGTTGTTTTGGAAGCTGCTGAAGGTCCTATTGTTGTTTCTTAATTAAATGTAAGTTATGAATCTTTTTTTAATTTTTGTGTTTGATATTCTTTGTGCTAAGGGATTAATGATCGTTTGGTGATTGTAAAATATTATTCAACGTTTACTTTATATATATATATATATATATATATATATATATATATATATATATATATATATATATATATTCAGCAGAATATTTCTTTAGTGAAGGTGTCCTGGCTGAAATAGTTGAGATTGAAAGAAGCAAGTTTGTCACTAAGGATATTGTTGCTGTTGATTTTGTTTTTGAGAAGCATGTAAGCTTTTAGTCTATGACTTTTATATTTTTACAGAGATTTTACTAATGTATAACTTTGTCTACCTAAGATTTTCTTTAGGTTTATTTAAGGTTTACTTGAGATTTACCATAGAACTACCATAGGTTTAGCTAAAGTATATCCATATGTCTAAGGTTTACTAAAGGATTTACCCAATGTTTACTAAAGGACTTACCCAAGGTTTACTCATTATTTACTTAAGGTTTACCGAAATTTTACTAAAAGATTTAGCATAGGTTTATCCAGCATTTACCCATGGTTTACTCAAGATTTATCTAAGGTCTACAACAAGATTTTACCTATAATTTACCCAAGGTTTACCCAAGATATAAACAATTTATAGCTATGTATACTTAATATTTACCTAAGATTTACCTAATATTTGTTTCTCAATGTAAACTTTATATGATATTTACTGTATATTGATATTATATTTGTGTTTATTTTTAACTTTCTAAGAATGCTAAAGTAGATTTCAATAAGGACTTAGATTCTTATTATGATGACACTGTTTTGAAGAAGATTGATTCAATTTTCAAGCAACATGTAGAGTATGTTGAACTAATTGGTAATTTTTTCTTTACATATTTCTTTTATGTTATTATTTTCTGTATTATGTATCGTGTTTACATGTGTACAATTACTTTTTAACATGCAGAACACGTAGATATTATCTATACTACTGAACCATCTTTTAATTTGCTGACACCCACTTCTGATAGCCAAGGAGATAAGAAAGATTCAGAAGCTGTAGAATTTACTATTGTTGATATTGTTACTTCTCTTCCTGAAAAGTGAACAGAGAAAAAGGATATAACAACTTATACAATGCAAGAGAGAAAGTTAGAAGTTGGTAATGTTTTCAAAAGGAAGACTGAAGTGGGTGCTCACGAAAAATCTCATTTTGTAAACAAATTTAGTTCAGTAGCAAAGGATTCAGGTCCCGAATTATTGAAACTATCATATCTTTTTAATGATCTTCTTCATGAGGGACCTACATTTACTAATTAGTAGTTTTTTATGATTGGATTCTGAAAGGTCAATTGAATAAAAAAAGGTAAAAGTTCTATAACTTTATTATTTAATATTTTTTATGTTTTTGTTTTTGTATTTTATTGATATTTTTTTTTTACTTTTTATAGTGTTCATAAGGTGTATAGAGCTGGTGAAAGTAAAATCAAGCTTGGACTAGATTTTGTGGTTTTTACTGTCTATGATAAGAGCTAGTTTTACTGGTTGTATAAATTGTTATTTGCATTTTTTATTCATAGCTAATTTTTTACTCTATTGTTTAATTTTTGGTTGAAAGTATATCCAAGATTTACCCTTATATATAGTAAATATTTACTAATATATACCAAAGTATACATGAGATTGCTCATGTTATGCAAAGGTTTACCCATAATACACTGAAGGTTTACCCTAAGTTTATACTTGAAAGTATAACCAAGGTTTACCGTAAGTATACCCAAAGTTTACCTTTTTATATACTAAAGGTTTACTAATATATACCAAAGTTTACTTAAAGTATACCTGAGGTTACCTCTGTTATGCCAAAGATTACCTATAGTACACCTAAGATTTAATCTAAGTTTACACATTATTTATATTTACTCCTTTTTTCCTATGGTTTACCTAAATTGTTCTAGAGGTTTACCCAAAATATATACAAAGTTCCTCGTAGTATACCAATGTTTAGCTATAGTATACCCAAGGTTGACTGTGTTGATTCTATTTACTGACCATTTTATGTTTTTTGTGACTGACATTTATTCTATTTTATTATTTGTAGCACCTTGTTCTAATCTTCTATTATGTTACGAAGAGATGGAAAAATGTACAGGAATGTCCTATCAGGTTTTATAGTAACAGACTGCCACTTCCACTCTTACATCAGTAATTTGTATAAACAGTATGACCAAGCTGATAAGAAAGATAATTCAGTAATCTTTATTGTTGAGGATGTATTGACGGATACTATGTTGGGGCTATAACTTTTGTATATTATGTCATGGGTGGAAGTGGACCATTTTCTTTTTCTGATTCATGTAACAGATAAAGATCATTGGAATTTAGCAAGGTTGAGTTTTGAGGAGAGATGCATATGTGTATACAATTCGTTGTCAAATTTTTAGCAAATGATTGCTGCTACAAATGCTTTAAAGCCTTATTGTATTATACTTCCACTTTTTCTTTCTATTGCTGGGATATATGATGGCAAGAGGCAAGAATATATCAAGTCTAATGTGTATGACAATAAGAAGCCAGAAGATCCCTTTGATCTTATGGAAGTTTAGGGTATGCCACAACAGAAATTTGCAAAGTATTGAATTTTCTTGTTTTTTTATATATCAAGTGATTGTTTTTTCTTATTTTTTTTTAAATTTCTTTCAATGATTGTAACACATTTGTTTGCTTCTTTGTTGAGTACTTTATCTTTGACAAGGGTATTCCTTCTGAAGTTGACATTAGTTTGTACAAAGATAGGCCTGTTGTATCTTTATAAAAGTATGGTCAAAGAAAATTGGATGGCACAGCTGAAAGCGAGAGTGAGGATCATGCACTTAAAATATTTAAGAAAATGAGGAGGGATTAGTTTATATGTGAATTGTAACTTTTATACTTATGATTTTTTTTTTTGAAATATAATATAAGTATGATTCATTTATACCATTATATCCATAATTTTTCATATTTCGATAGATTTTTGTTATTATATATGATGTTAATGTTTTTGTTTAAAGCTTTTGATGTAAATGTTAGTATTAGTTTGTGAAATTTTAAGTATTCTAGTCATTTTCAAGAGATATAAAAGAGGTTTATCTAGGAGATATACCAAAGGTTTACCCAATGTCTACTATATATATTTCACACATTTAGCAGATATATTCCATAGGTTTACCCTAGATTTAGTGTATGTATTCCAGACTTTCACTTGACATATATCAAAGATTTACTTAAGGTTCACCCAAGAGATATACTAAAGATTTATCCAAGATTTACTCTAGATATTTCACACATTTTAGTAGAGATATTGCATAGGTTTACTCAAAGTGTATTCTAAATATTTCACACATATAGCATATACACCTACATTTCTACATGTTAATATAAGATCTACTAATATTATCATTATGCATACTATTCACAATTGCTAAAAATAATTATTTATTCAAATAAAATATTGTTTATTTTGGTATATTTCTGCATATTTTTTAGTTGTGGCTATGTTATCCATATCTACTAATTTGTTTTGGGTTTTTGTCTCCTATGGTGCTTGTATTCTCCTTTTTTTTGGTCTTCCAGCTTTGATCCTTTTTTGTGGTGATTTTGCTTGTGTTTGTTCAACTTATGTTAGTATTTTCCAAGTTGATAGTCTGCCAAGTTAATACATAGTTCCATCATATATTGCTAGAAAATTTTCTTTTGTATAGAAGTGTGAGCAATAAGGATATGAGTCTTAGTTTATATGGTTTAATGTTGTTGATGCATGTGGACATAATAGCTCATCAAGTTGAAATCTTCTACAGGTACATGTTCTTTCTAGCAAATTTACTGTGAATGGATTTTCACCTTATTGAACATTGAATAAATCATCAGTTGATCCTTTTGCTTGCATGGAAAGACAATTTTTTTATTAGATTTGTTTTACATTTTTATACAGTATTTAATCTATTACTACTCATATTTTAGCCAAATTTTATCCGAGGTTTACCCTAGATCTTTGGTGTGTTTACTTAAGGTTTATCCAATATTTACTTAAACTGTACTAGAGATTTTTGTAAGGTTTATGTAATGTTTAATTAATGTTTATATGAGGTTTATGTAAGATTAACTTAAGGTTTACCTAGATCTTTGTTGTGTTTACCTAAGGTTAATCCAAGGTTTACCTAAAATGTACCAGAGATTTTTGCAAGGTTTATCCAAAGTTTACCATGGATCTTTCTAAGCTTTACTTATGGTTTATTCAATGTTTACCTAAGGTTTACCATAGATCTTTGTAAGGTTTACCAAAAGTTTACATAATGTTTACTTAAGCTTTACTATGGAACTTTTCAATGTTTACCTAATGTTTACTGAAGATTTTTACAAGGTTTATCCAATGTCTATCTAAGGTTTACTTTAGATATTTCCAAGCTTTATCTAAGATATAGCCAATGTTTATTTAAGATTTAGTAGACATATTTGCATGGTTTACCTATGTTTTACCATAGATCTTCCTAAGTTTTACTAAGGTTTACTTATTTTGAAAGTTTACTAAAGAAACACAAAGGTTTACTAATAAGTAATACACATATACCTGAGCTATAACATATATTTATTGAAATGTTTAAGATAATTCAGAATTTTTACCTATATTTTCATTGAATGTTGCTCTTGCATTGTTTCGAATTTTATTCATCCAGTCTTATACTAAACATCGTAGATACTCTAGTAATGTTGTTACTAGTATGTAATACCCAACAACTAGGGTTTAGTCATTATATATGAATACATGACTTATGAAGGGTAATTTGGTATATGAATACATGTAAATATGAATACATGTAAATATGCATTAGATTTAATGTTATAATGAAGGTATATTAGATGTATATGTAAGGTATATGTGAGGTATATTGGTTGATTTTGGCTTCAGTTTTAAGAAATGGATGAAATAACACAATAATTATGAAAAATTAAGGTGTCACGGCTGTGACAACGAGGGTCACGATAGTGAAAAACGAAAAAGTTGGGTAAATATAACTGTTCAATGTTGGTTGCTACAGTAACCCTTCATGACCGTAAAAAATGACCTTTATATAAGCTTTTTACATGTTCTTATCACTATTTCTCACTAATTTTTCCATTCTCAAACCTCGAGAGAATACCATAGATACCTAAGAACCCTATGTGAGTGATTCTTCATGGTTTTTGAGTGAATTAAACAACATCAAACCAAGAGGGAAAACAAGATTTAAGTAAAATTTGAAGAAATTATCCAATTTGGTGAAGGATTGGAGGAGACAGAAAATTGGTGCAAGAGAACCTACAAATTCCTTGCATGAACAAGAGTGTTTTCTACCATCAAGAGGTAAGGAAACATAAGAAAATCATATTTTTACTATGATTATGAAGTGATTGTGTTGTTTGAATGAAAAGCCATAGAAGAGAGGTTATGGAAGATGAAGGGTGTTTAGGTTTTATGAGTATTTATGTTCTTTGAAGTTGTTGGAAGTGTGATACCATGCTATGGAGTTGAAATCATGCATAATAACCATAGTTTGGGAAGCATGAGTTAGTTTTATGTTTTTGCTATATTGTCATAGATATAATATTTGATATATGACATTGTTTGCGATAGGAAAACAAGGACAAGAGGGAGGAGACCGACAAGGAGAGTAGATAACTCCTTAGTTGAGTTTTTGTCAAGCTTCTAATAAAGGTTTGTACATACATGCATTGTTTTTTGCCCCTTAAATGTGATAAATGCATGTAAATATTGAGCTATATGCAATAATATTGTTGAGCATGTTTATTTGTTAAGTGATAGGATATTATATAATATGAGACATGAAATGGCATGATCAAATGTTAGAAATGTTAATTAAAGTGTTGGAATATATATAAATATGATTATAAACAAGAAAATGACAAATATGTTAAAGTGGGTACAATGCGTATGTAAAGCTTGAGTTATGATCTTGGTTGTGACCCATTTTAGGGGATGATTTGAGTTGTGATTACTTGTTTTGGTGTCCAATGACCATAAATGATGTCTATGCATATTTAGAAAGGGTTTAAAAGTAAAATTTTGACAAAATTTGACCATAGGCACAAGTTATGACCTTTTACAATCGGCATCACAACCATGCTGAAATTGTCATGACCATGGAGGCTGAGTCCAGTAGCCTTCATGACCAGTTATATTTGTCATAGCCATGAAGACACTGTCCACAGCAATAGTGACCTATGTTTAAGTGATGTTTTGGTGGATCTATTATATGCTGATCACACATAAATGTTAAAGTATGATGTAAAAACAAATGAAAATATGTTAGTAAGCATAAATGTGATATATGAACATGCATGAATTATATATAATATGATGGAAACAAGAAAGAATGTAATTGTAAACAAAGAGATACTTTGGTATAAATGCTCATTTCTCTACCTAAGGACTACTTTAAGGTAAATGATATATCATGAAGGGGATAAGTGATATGTATCGACGAGATGCATGAGTGAGGATCAGATTGATTGGCCTTGGTCTGGGTGCTAGTGTTCCTAGTACTCATATCCATTATACTTAGTTGGGTAAGTTGAGCCCTAATTTGGGTGAGCACACTTAACTTGAGGGAGCTCGAATGAGCAAACAAATTACAATTATACTCATTCGGGTTAGCTGAGCCTTGGTTTGGGTGAGTATGCTTAACTTAAGGGAGCTCGACTGAGCATACATATGAGTAGGATGACTAGCTCACCTACTTTAGATCCTATATTCGAACAATCCAGGAATGAGGCTTGAGTTATTTGTCGAAGTTATTTATTGAAAAAGAAAATGAAGAAGATAAACATAGTTGATAAATGAAAAATAATAGTAATAAGTATAATAGTAAAAGTATAAAGTATGTATATAATACAAACATGGTCACTATATATAGTTGATACATCACTTGTTTATTTACCATAAGCATGATTAATATGTTCATATGCCACGATATATGATACCATGCTATATTTTATATTGTATACCTATTTGATGTATGGGAAAATTCCAATGCCTATATGTACTACTAAGCTAGAGATAGGTTAGCATGAGTTTTTCTCATGCAGGTCAAGAAGCTTATAAATAGTAGAAGTTGTTAAAGAGAAGGTAGCTAGAGTTCGTATCAAAAAAGGATATTTATGACTCGGTTTTGGTCTAATATATCATATTTTGTATTAACATGCATATAGGGGTAGTATTTATGGCTTGTATATGACACAGTTATGCTATATATATTTCATATAGGCAAAACTGAATATTGATGTATATGATGTGTGGAAAAAAATATGAGCCATTATGATAATTAACTAGATATAAGAAGCACAAATAGTGTCATTTTATCTATATAATGAGATTGTTCCTATTAGAGGGTGATATAATAGATATAGTCATGTTATATAGGTAGGGCATCATATAGTAACTCTCTAAATTCTTTATTTGCCGCATTGATTGATTCGACCGCATTTGATATCATCACCGAATATCTATTGTTTGTTGCATAAGCTCTAACCCGTTTGTGGTATCCAATTAATCTAAGATAAGGTATGAACCTTGTATTTATGATGTCTAGCTCTTTCATATACATTTAACATTCCTCTATAATATATGCATTTGATGCCTTAAAGAATGGTTCTTTGATGTTCTTTTAGTTCCTTTTGAAATTTGTTTTAAGGTTGTTCAAAATGTGGTATGTGCATATACCATGTGTAGCTTCATGGTATACATTTTTTTTATTGATTTTTGTATACTATCATATCTATATGATATTATGCACATTCGTTGAGGACAACCAAATGTTTCTCTATCTCTTGTGAAGAACCATTCCCATGTTGTATCATTTTCAGAGTCGACAATGGAGAATAACAACAGAAAGATTTTACCAACTGCATCTTGTGTTGATTCTATTAGCATTGTCTTATCATATTTTGCTTTTAAAAAGATGTAATCAACTACTATTACTGGTCTGTAGTGTTTCTAGCCTTTTATTGATGCATCTAGTGTCATAGATGTGTAGAGGAATGTGTTGTTGTCCTCTTTTTCCACAAATGGGCTTGGATTTTTCGCTTTTAATGAGTATAAGAATTTTGGTAGCAGAACATATGATTCATCCGGTTTACCCCTAACCATTTCTTGTACTTTTTCCTTTTACCTCCAAGCTTTAATATAGCTAATCTTCATGCCATGCTCATCATTCACATCTTTTATAATGTCTTATGATTTGTATTTTCTTTTCTCACTATAATATTTTGGTTTGGTGCAGTCTGTAATTATAGATGTAGTTTATTCTTTTTGGTCTGCCAATCTGACTTCCAAAGAGCATGTGTGAATGTTATTGAACTTTCTAACTTTAATCATTCTTATATTTCCTGCCATTGTAAGTTTTTTTTTAATGTTAGTTAGCAATATTTATTGCATAGTTAGAGTGTAGTTTACCCTATATTTACCTAAATTTTACGAAATGTTTACCCAATGTTTATCTATAATTTACCAAATATTTATCTAAGGTTTTTCCAGGGTTTACCAAATATTTACTTAACATTTATCTTAGATTTACCCGAAATTTATCCAAGATTTACCATATATTTATAGGACTTTGACTAGAGATTTACCCAATATTTACTGAAGGTGTACTACAAAAATATAATACATTCATTAGATTTCCACAAGGTTTATTAAATGTATAGGTAATATTTACAAGACTTTTGAAAATATAAAATTTACCTTTTGTTGAAGCTCTAATGTACCATTTGAGATTGTTAACTATACATGTGGTAATGTATGTCTTGGTGTAGGATTTTTTTGACCTTGTATAAGAAATGTTTGTTTATTGCATAGTAACTGAGCACCTTGAATGTCTTCTTATTTATATATGTATGATTTTCTACGATTTCAGTTGTTGATGTTGCATCACTTATAAATGCTGATATTGGTCTTTCAACTTCTGTGTTGACATCCAATACATCTTTTGATAATGCATTTGCATAATCTAAGAAATCTATGGGTTGATTTTGATCTTCAGTATTCGTCGAGTAGTTTTCTGATACTGAAATTATGTATCTATTTGCTTATTAGTTTTCATATGCTCTTCATATGGGAAATAAGTCAGTTTGAAGCAACTTTGATTAACAATTCATTGTTATACAGTTATGCAGAGTGACAACTTCGTAATATCTATCTTTTTTTTTTCTTGGTTTCTAAATAGAATGAAAGACTTGTCTTCTTCTCAATTTTTAAATGTGGATAATTATCCTTCAACTTGTACTGTATCTTAATGGTGTTGAGATCTCTATTTAAATGCAAATTGTCATATAAAATTTCCAGTAGGTTGTCAAAGTTGCAATCAATTGGAATTAGTATGTTATTAGCTTTGAAAATAGTGTAATTCAATTGTTCATCCCACTTTTCGCTGTGATACGTGACTATTGGAATGTTTTCCATTTCTTCCTGTAAATTTAAAAATTGTCAATGAAATATTAAGTATATTATAGTAATGGGTATGTGTTAATTTTTTTTTTCTTAAAGAGAGATTACACAAGATATACCTAAGATAGACTAGAGGTTTACCTGAGGTTTAACCAAAGGTACACCCAATATTTATCCAATATTTACCAAAAGGTTAACCTAAGATATACTAGAAGTTAACTTGAAATTTACCCGAGGTTTACCAAAGGTTAACCTACAGTACACCTAAGGTTTACTGATGTTTACTTGAGATTTATCCAAGGTTTATCTAAGGTATACCAGAAGTTAACCTAATGTTTACTCAATGTTGACCAAAAGTTAACCTAAGGTACACACAAGATTTATCTCAGGTTTACTCAAAGTTTACCTAAGATACACCCAAAGTTTATCTAAGATTTATCTAAGGTATAATAAAAAGTTTATCCAAGATTTATCCGAGGTTTGCTCCAGATTTATCAGAAACTTACCCAAGACTTACCAAAGTTTAACTTAAGGTTTATGAATATGTAACACATATATATACTGAAGGTTTATCATTATGCAACATATATTTACCAATTGTTTACTAAAGATATACTACATATGTGATTATTATTTCAGTCTGATCATTGTAATATTTCTTCACTAATGATCATTGCATTATACTTATTCTATGTGTACTGCAAACTAAATTAAACATACCTTGCTGTATTGTTGAAATCAATAATTATAAAAAATACTAAAGAATTTTGGTGAAAAAGACAACAACCAGAGTAGATTTCTGATTTTGATTTGGAATTATAAACATGTTGAATGATTTCAGAAGTAATTTGAAGAAGAAACAAGATCATGATTTGGATTTGTTTTGAAGAGCCAACGAGAGATTGAATTTGCGAGATTTTCGTGTGTTGTTTTAACTTTCTATTTTTGCAAATACGAAGACTGGTTTTCGATATTTTTGAAAAACATTTTGATGGCCAGAATTGTTGTAATATTTTGTACGCCTTTTGGTTTTGAGAAATTTATGTCGAGCAATTATTTTTGGAAAGCTTTTGTCAATTTTACAAACAAATTTCTATGTTTTTATTCCAGTTTTATGTATTTTTATTTTTACTAATTTTTTTTAAATATTAGATTTCATTGTATATTTAACATTTTTTTCATTTAATTAAGACATAAAATAGTCAATTTTCATATTTTAAACATAGATTAAAAATTTTATTAACTTACATGGCCACCATTTATCTTTATGCATTTATTTGTTTTTAATTATTATTTAATTAACTTAATTAGCAACAAAATATGTAAACTTAAATTTAATTAACTTAATTATCAAAGTAAACATTAGGCAAACCTTAATTACAACAAAAAATGTAAACTTATATTTGATTAAGTTAATTAAGTTTATTTACTTGGGTAAACATTGGATATATTTTTTTGTAATTTTTAGTTGAGAGATTTACTTAATGTAGGGTAAATCTTAGGTAAATATTGAGTAAATCTTAGATGAATCTTTTATAACTTTAACTTTAATTAATTTTTTTAAAATATTAAGTAAATCTTGAGTATAATTTGAGTAAAACTTATGTAAATATTTGATAAAACTTTGTAATTTTAATTTTAATTTATTTTGTAGTAAATCTTAAATAAATTTTAGATAATTCTTGGTAAATCTTGGGTAAACCTGGTGTAACTTCAACTTTTATTAATTTTCTGGTGAATATTGAGTAAATTTTAGATATAACTTGAGTAAATATTAAATAAATATTTGATAAATATTTTGTAACTTCAATTTTCATTAATTTATGGTAAACCTTACGTAATTTTTAGGTAAGCCTTGGTAAATCTTTGAGTAAATATTGTATAATTTTAACTTTTATTATTTTTCTAATAAACATTGAGCAAATAGTGAGTATAACTTAGTAAACCTTAAGTAAATCTTTGATAAATCTTTTGTAATTTCAATTTTCATTAATTTTATAGTAAACATTGGGTAAACATTGATTTTCAGTATTTTTGAAATATTTTTGGACAATTCTAGTACATTAGAAAAAAACTTTGATATGCTCAGTATTTTTGAAAAAAAATTTTGAGGGACAATATTTTTATTATTATCTACCCACTTTTTGCTATTTTTGTAAAATTCCCTTTAGTTTTTAGGTGAAATTCCCTTCAAATTAGGCATTGGGCACTTTTGATTTGCAAATTATATGGTTCACATTACAATATGGACCAAACATGTGTGAGAGGTACAATGTAAATTTTGTAAATAAAACAATACACAAATTCATTTATTGATATAAGTTCATTAGTTTATTAGTAAAAAAGTTTATTAGTTTATCGGTAAATGTTCATTTTACTTTAAAACAAAATAAACAGTTATTTAATGTTTTTTTTTTTGCATTTTTAGATGTTATTTGTCTCAATTTATTGTTTTTCTGGTGCGTTGTCTTGATTTTTTTGTTACGTTTTGAGTTTATTTGAAGATAATTTAATAAATTCATACCTACAAATGAAAATACAAAAAAAATCAATTAAATTAAGTACATAGAAATAAAATGAACTTGTATTAATATAAGAAATAAACGTTTATTAATAAATTAATTAATATTTTTCAATAAACTAATAAACATTTAGTTCATGAACATTGTCATTAAACTAATAACCTTTATTTTATTCATAATAAGCTTTTTTTTAATAAAATATTAAATTTTTTTTAATAAACTAATGAATCTTTAGTTCATTCGTAATGAACCTTTTCAATTTATTTACAAAGAACCTTCTTAATAAACTAATGAAACTTTACTTTATTCGTAATAAACTTTTTTTAATGACATAATGAACATTTTTTTAATAAACTAATGAACCTTTAGTTTATTCATAATGAATTTTTAGTTCATTTATAATGAATCTTTTTAATTTATTCGTAATAAACATTTTCAATAAACTAATAAACTTTTCAACTAATGACCCAACTGTTATATGGACCGGTCTAGCATATAACAGTTGCTTTTAATCAACTAACTTGGGCACAAATTGGGTCAGTGTGAACACGTTGAGTTAGCTTCTCAAGAAGCCCAATGTCCGAATTTCGAACAAGAAAAAACGAAGCCATTTTTGGATGCAGAAGAGCTTAGGAAATTAAAAAAAGAAGTAGCAACAATAAATCGATTGAAATCGAACCGATTGGTATTTGTAAAAATCGAACTAAATCGATTGAAATGTATAAAAATCAAACCGAACCGATTAATATTTAAAATTGAACCAAATAGAAATTGAAATATTTCAATTCAGTTCGATTTAATCGATTTTGTTAACTAGCTAATTAAATTTATATAAATTATAATTATTATTATATTTTATCAATTATAATAGATTATAACTAAATGTCATAACTTTATTAATTATAATAAAATTAAATTAATTATCATAACTTTATCAAACATAATATATAAGTTAAAGTTATAATTAAATAATATAACTATAAATTAAAATAAAATAGCGTAAATTATGATAAATTGATATAATCGTTCCTTCATCAATTATTATAATTATTACAAATTTAATTTAATTATCATAATTTTTGAATTATCATAAATTGAAATAAATTATCACAACTTTATAAATTGGTATAAATTAAAACTAATTATTATAACTTTATCAATTACTCCAAATTAAAATTA
>CATIWF010060789.1:0-13846 GCA_949630135.1 Balakata baccata | reverse complement strand
TAGAGAAGTATAAATATCCAAAATAAAATAAAAAAGTAAATAAATTTATTCTATAATATATAACATTTAATATATTAGAGAATTATAAAAATCTAAAATAAAATAGAAAAGTAAATAAGTCTATTCTATAATATACAACGTAAATAATGTACTTTTCACTTTATAATTAAATGTACATATAAATCAAATCATTAAAAAATTTAATATTTATATTAAAATATTAGTATTTTAAATATAGATTAAACAATACAAGTAGATGGAGCGGTCAAACATAAAATTACTAATAGCATCTTTCTTAAAAAAGAAATTGTATATATAAACAATAAAATGAGTTTTTGAGATTGTGCTTGGCATTTATAAAAAGGAGAAATTTCAAAAATAGATACATGGTTTTTGACTTTCACAATTTTAAGTGTACCATATTTTTTATGGTATTTTTTTTGTGTAAAAAGAGTATTTTAGTTTATATTATTAGTAATTTTAAATATGTACTACTAACACCATTAAAAAAACTGATGTAGCATCGATTTTACTCTTATATGTATTTTTTTTATATTTGGTAATATTATCCATCTTACATAAGATGTCATATCATCTAATACATTTAAAAAAACCACGTGAGCAAATTAAATTAAAACCTCTAACTCATTTACTATCTCATTTTCTCTTTTCTTTAAACCCTGCCGACTTTCGACCTCAAGTGCTGGCCACCTCGCCTCCAACCTCAAGCCCCAACCATCATTCTGATTTTCTCTTCTCATATTTGAAAATTTCCAAATTTGGAAAACCTAACTCAAAACTTCAATAGGTTGAATGTCAGCCACCTTGCCATTTTCAAACCAGTGATATGGTTTTTGAGTTTTAAATAGAAACTTAACTCACGAGCTCTACTATACCCAGCAGATCTCACACAGTCGTATCATCTTTTTTTCCTATTTCTTGCCAACTTGTTTTCGCATATGAAGAAAGCACTAAAAACCCATAAAATGCAGAAAAAACCAGCATAACAGACAATTTTCCCTTGCCACTAGTAAAGGACGAACTCGATTTTCTGAGTAGGTAAGTAGCAACAGTTAGTTTCCTCGTAGTTTTTTGCATTTTTTCAACAGACTTATGATTCAAAAATCTAAGTTTTTTAACTCTTGTATGTTTTCTATTATTTATCTTCTTTTTTTTTTTTTAGAGAATGGCTGAATATTGAACTTGATTTTGTAAAAAGGTAGAGATTGATAGCCGAAATTGAAGAATTAATGTATGTTTGTCTTTAAATTTATGTTTCTTTACTTCTCTCTACTTTGGTGTGCTTGTTTGAAGAATGAGTATTTGTTTGTTTCTTAATTTTTATTCAGAGATTGAATGGAGTTTTGAATGACTGTTAATCGAATCAAGTCGATTGCCAAAATTAAAGATTAATTGATGATGGGATGTAAAGTGAGTTGCTGAATTAAGGTTTTGAAAATAACCGCCAGCCGGCTTAGGATTATGGTACAAAGAGGGATTTGAGATTTTGTTTATTTATTTTTAAATTAGTGAAAAGCCAGATAGAATAAAATATTGTTATATAGAAAAAAAGAAAGTCATATATAAAAAAAAATTAATCCCACATCAATATTTTTTAACAGTATTAATATTATATATTTAAAATTGTTATACATCACTTATTTAAAAAAAAAATTACATACCTAAAATTATAAAGCTGCAAACATATTTTTTTAAATGTTCCCTAAAAAGAATTACTCATGTTTACGTCTTCCTTGAGTATTTTATTTACAAACAACAATTATTTGAAAAAAATAAATAAATTTTCTAAATTAAAGACTCACATTCTTGGAAAATTAAATAAATAATCCAAAATTCCTCTTTCGTCCACGCAACCAAACCCCTAATTCTTGTGTTTAGTGTATTTCGTTGTTGTTCTAAGTTTTTTCTTTTTTTTTTTTTTCCTTCTCTCTTGGGTTTCTTTCTGCACAATTACTTTTGTCAATATTCACCGCTTCAACATCTCTAATTTAAAACATCCCTTTTATCATATTCTTCTGGTCTCATCGTCCAATTCTTTTCTTCCTTTCGACTTTAGTGCAATAAATTTTTAGTGGGCGTCAACTTGACTGCTGCTTCTATTTCTTCGTTTGATTGATTGTTTCTCCGCCTTTTCAAAGCTTGTTCTACGCTGGGCCGCAGGTAAATTCGCCTTTTTTTTGTCGCTAATGAATTTCAATGATTGAATTAGCTTTCACGCCGTATCGTGAAAAAGAATGCTACTTTTTTTATTGTCGTTTGTTGGATTTGGGTAGGAATGAATTTTCTGCCTTGAGGTTTGGTTTTGAATGCTCTGTTAAATTTTTAATTGGTTTAGTGCAATAGGGTTCTTAAACCCTGTAAGTTTGGCCCTAATTTTAGTTTGTAATTATGCGTTTGAGTTTAATTTGCAGTTTTTAATGTGATCAAGGCACAGCTTTATTAAAGAAAAATTTTTGAATTTGCCCACTTCAATTAAGAATTAATAATTTTGCTTGATTCTAGGTAATACGTTTTAGAAGTTTTAGGTTGCTAGGATTCTTATTCGGTTGGAAGTTTTTATAAAATCAATATCAATCCGGTAGCCTCAACTGTTGCATTGCATGGGTTGGTGTTAGCTGATTAGAGTTTAGCTATTCTAGCTCTCTTGAAAAACTTCTAACTTTTTTAGATGAAGGAATAAGTTAGATGAATATGCAGCGAGCAGTTTCTGAGTTGCATGTGTTCATGCCCAATATATATTTAGGATTTCAGTTTTTAAACATGCCATCTTGATTTATCTACCCATTTTATACTGAACATCGCTGTAAGTTAACGCTTTTGGAATTTTACAATATTTTATGAATCATGAGATGAGTTTCATGGTGAGTGAACACAAGTGGTTTTTATGGGTGGGTTCGCTTTGAAAGATCCTTAGGTACTCGACCTTCTCAAACAGTCAGGTTTAAGAAGACAGGATATGACAGGCAAGAATTACTAGTGAGGTTCTCTGCAACAGTCAGCAGTATAGTATAATGTGCAAAGTGAGTGAAGGAAAAGAGTCATGTTAAGGTCATAAAGTTGGCTTTCCTGGAGAATAGTGAATATAATCTTCAGAGGTTTGGCATGGCTGTCCTACTGGTTCATATTGAATGTGTTGCTAAAGGAATCCAGAAGTCAGGCAATGCGGTGGGTTGATAAATGGATATGGAAGGTGATAATGTTAATGGCACCGGTTAGAATTGAAAATCATAATTGCTTGAATGCTATAGTCTGCTAATTGGGTTAGAGGTGATTCATTTTTGCTGTTCAGTGCTTCAAACTGGTTTTAAAAAAAGAAAATTAATGATACAGATTCTCTTATGGTAAAAGTGAACTCCTTATTAAGCCTGTTGGCTACTACTGGATGTATTAGACATGTCGTCGATCTCCAATGATGTCCAAAACTTAATCTTTTATTATTTTATGCATGTACTTAGTTTTCTGTTAACAAGTTTGATTAAATTCCTCCTGTCACTATTTTACAGCATAATAGAGGAACTCCAAATTTTATTGCAGCCAGACTAAAAAGTGTTTGTAATTCAGAATTGAAGCTTCAGCAAATGAAGAGGTACTTGTTGCAAAAAGTAATTCTACTTTCATATTTGTCAATTGGTTAAAAAAGATCATGTAAGCAGGGCTGGTAAATTTTAATATATAAGATTGTGAACTCTCATGTAGGTCCCATTATTTAACAACATTATGTTGTTAATATTAATATGGGGGTATTTTTCATAGTCAAGGAACTGAATATAAGTGGTTAATTAGGCTGTAAATTTGTGCATCCATAGTTTAGATTTAAGTGATTTATTTGACATCTCTAAGTAATAATGTCATAAATGGCAAAACAATTTCTTGGAGAGATTTTATTTTGTTTGCATCAGCCTGATATAATATATTATCACATTATCAGCATTCAAAATATTTTAATATCAGTTATTGACTGACGAACTTGTCCTTTCTCTTATCTAGGTGTAATTTTGGGTAAGATGTGATTTAGTTGGAACTTTTTCTTATTTTCAGAGCTCTGCCTTAGCAACATACATGGTCTGGGGGATGGACTGGTTGTCTTTGCCTACTGTTATTGTTTGTGAATGATGTTTGGTAGGCAGAACGGTTCTAATGCTCTCAGCAAATTTAAATGGAGATTGCGGGATGAATCAGCTTTGACAACAGGCTTGCTTAAGGATGTGTCCCCTGAAATTGAATTGTCTGAGTATGGAAGGGTACCAAGTCCTGGTAGTGAGAGCCCTTCTGGGCTGCTTAATGGCGAGAGCTTGAATGTGGAACCAATTACTGATCTGGACCTGTTCTTTGAAAGGCTATACAGTTACTATTGTGAGAAAGGGCTCTGGTGCATTATTATAAAGTGGATCGTTGAACTTCTTAGTCTAGGTTTTACCATCTGTTTTTCTGGATTTTTCTTATTATATGTTGATTGGAATGGTCTTCGTAATGCTAAATGTGGGATGGATGCTGTTGAATCTGGAATTAAGCCTTGCGATCTGGCTAAGGAAGCTCTTCAGCAGCATCCATTAACCCCTTTAACAATTTCAAAAGCTATTATTGTTGGATACTTGGGATTATTTTCTATCTATTGGATCTTTTGTTTTTTGAGGTTCTTTGCTCAGTTAAGGGATATTCTAGGGATCCGTCACTTCTATTATAACAGGTAGGCTTGATTTCTTCTGCTAAAAGTTATTAGCTCTTGCATTTGTAAACAAACTACTTTTTGTACTTAGTGACTCGTGGATATTTCAATAAGCAAAGTATCTTTTTGCAGTCTCCATGTTGCAGACAACGAAATTCATACCATGCCATGGGCAACAATTCTTGAAAAGGTTGTACAGTTACAAAAGTCACAGCAACTCTGTGTGGTCAAGGACCTCTCTGCTCATGATGTGGTAATGCGGCTGATGCGGAAAGAGAACTACTTGATTGGAATGCTCAATAAAGGTGTGCTCGCTTTTCCAATCTCCTCATGGATTCCTGGTGCTGGTCCAACTGTAAAATTTGGTTCCAATGGAACTCAGTACCGTTTAATATTGACAAAGACCCTTGAATGGACCTTAAATTGGTGCATACTGCAAAGCATGTTTGATAGGTATGATAAGTTTGACATGAATATTTTTGCCAATTTATGTACCATTTGTGTTATTTTCTAATTGAAATGCATTTTTTCTGCAGAAACTTTTGTGTTAGAAGGGACTTTATCTCTAATCCTAAAACATTAAAAAAAAGGCTTATGGTAGTTGGGCTCGCAATGCTCCTCCTTTCACCATTCCTGGTTATATTCATGCTTGTCTATCTCTTTTTAAGGCATGCTGAACAGTTTTATAATCATCCAAGCACAGCATCATCTCGAAGATGGTCAAATTTGTCAAGATGGATTTTTAGGGAATTCAATGAGGTAAAATAATATTGTTTCGGCATTTTGACTGAGATCAGACATATTTTCCTTTTTCTGCGATACATTAGTATGGTTAATTCTGCCTGCATTCTAGATGTCTGTTCTTATATCCATTTTTTAATGTTTGAAGTGATAGTCATAGCTATTTATTATGCATAGTTATTATTGCATGTATCTTACAAATTTCTGAGTGAAGAAAATTGTTTTGATGGTCAGCTTATTTTTTTAGGAGGTTGCCTTTTCAAGAGCATATTTTCTTGCATACATAAAGTTGTCAACTTGTTTGGTGTGGTTCTATTGAAGAAGCCTCATGTCATTGAATGTCATTAATCATTTTACAAATGAAGTTGCGCGTCTAAATCTCACTCTTTTAGGCATGTTATGTTGTAGTGTTTTTTTCTTTACAATGAAATTTTTGCTATCGTTATACTACTTTTGGCTAAGGCTTATTTACTTGATTAGCTTTATTTCTGCGGTAATTGATGTTGGTTTGCTTTGCTATATTCATTTACACATTAAATCCCCTTGAACTTGTCAACAAAAGATGGTACTTCGTTGTATTGCAGGTTGACCACTTGTTCAAGCACCGGATCAATGGCAGTATAATACATGCTTCAGAGTATCTGAAGCAATTTCCCGCGCCTATTATTTCAATAATTGCCAAGTTTATATCTTTTGTATCTGGAGGCTTTGCTGCTATTTTGATCATCATTGCATTTCTGGAGGAATCTTTACTTGAGGGCCATGTAATATATTCACAATTTACTGAAAAAAATGCATTTGGTGATAAGCATTTTGGATAGTGACTTTTTCTGTTATTATTTGTAGTCTTTATGGCACCCTATTTTTAAATTTTGTAGATATTTGGTCGCAACTTGTTCTGGTATGCTGCCGTTTTTGGAACCATAACAGCCATCAGTCGAGCTGCAGTTGCAGATGAGCTTCTCGTCCTTGATCCAGATGGAGCTATGTCTATGGTGGTCCAACAGACACATTATATGCCAAAAAGATGGCGGGGCAAAGAAAATACTGAGACTGTCCGGATGGAATTTGAAACCCTATTTCAGGTACTCCTGCTTTAAATTCATGTGTTATAAGAGAGACTCGCTTGTGCTATGCCTACTTCCCCACCCACAACCTCTAAAAGAACCTGGTAACCAAGTATTTTGACCTATGTACTTAAATTGTTTGGTATTTTTGTGGTGCAGTACACTGGAATGATGTTGCTTGAGGAGATGGCATCAATTTTCCTCACCCCGTTCTTGCTTGTATTTGTTGTCCCAAAGGTTTTATATTTCATCTTTTGTTGAACTTTTCATCTTATTATGTTTGACATTTATATGCTAGTTTTCTAGCTAATGTCCCATGTTATTTTGCAGCGGGTGGATGACATCTTACAGTTCATTGCAGATTTTACAGTGAATGTTGAAGGTGTAGGCCATGTGTGCAGGTTTGTAGATTGTTAATTGATATTTATAATGACACAGAACAATTCGTTGGCTCCTTTCACTCTCAACATTGACAAGGTTCCATGTTTGGTTACTTTGTTTTTGGCAGTTTTAGTGCTTTTGACTTTCAAAACCATGGCAATGGCAATTATGGTTCACCTTATCACACATCACGTGCCCAGAGGAGCTCTCAGGGCAAGATGGAGAAGTCATTTTTAAGGTGTGATTCTAGTACTATACACTTAAGCTCAATCGTTTGTATTTCCTCTAGCAACTTCAATATGCTCAATCTTTTGTACTGGGCGTTAATGGTCTACATTACATGTTCTGGAACCATCTCAATCTTTGTTCTCCCCACCTTTCCTCAGTGACATTGTTGTTTTAAGCTATATGTCAATGTTTATATTCCTATTCCAGTCATATAGCATTTGACAAATGATTAATTGGGCTATATCTACATTCAGTACAAACTCTATTTTTATGATATAATTTGAAATTTTGGCTTATGTTTTGATTTTTGCGTCATAATTAACTGTCAGAAACTCCTTTGTTTGAAATGGCATTTGGAAAGGTTTGTGATTTCATTTGGTGTCTTACAGCAAAATAATGAGATAATGGGTCTTATTTGATCCTTGCTAATCTTGGAATATTTAGTCACAACTATGACTTTGAGTAGTACACTGATGCTTGGATGTGGTCCGAAATCATAAGCATTGTCTTATTTGATCCTTGCTAATCTTGGAATATTTAGTCACAACTATGACTTTGAGTGGTACACTGATGCTTGGATGTGGTCCGAAATCATAAGTTCCATCATGACTTTCCTAATTATTCAAACTTCCATTGTGACATTGGATATGCATATGTGGTAGGCCATCATATGGAACACAAAGCTGACACATTTTTTTAATTATGTCGTTAACATCATCCGTTGATTATTACTTTTGCAATTCTTATAGATTAATTCTTGTTTGCGTATGGGACACAAAAAATGCATGTTCAGTACTTAGTTGCAAATTGAACCTCTTCTTCTTGCGACCAGCTATTACTTTTCTCTAATTATTCAATTCTTGCTTATTGATTTTGTATTATTCTACTGGTTGCAGTTTTCAGGGCAGCTATCCCTCTTGGGAACCAAATAATCAGGGAAGGCAGTTCATTTCAGCTCTTAGAAATTTCAGGGAGCAAAAGTTGCAAGGTCATGGAATTAGACATGTGTACTCTCCTCCTAGAACATGGCGAGCAAGCCCCAATTTGAGAGGCCCTGGAGATAGAAATACTGTTTTCTCTAAAGAAACGCAATATGGTAATCCCGGCTATAATTTGGGTTCATTATGGCTGATTGATGAAGATCAAAAGAATCACCCCTATCTTCTTGATTGGTATTATACCTCCCGACCTCATGCCCCAACCGATCATACAAGAGAGAGTCCAACAATATCATTTGAAGTGACTGAGAAACATCCTGGAGATTATTGGATGCCATCCAAATTGATACAAAATGAAGGAAGATATGATGAGTACTGGCATCGCCACTATGAAGACAGAATAGGGTCTCACTTGGGGGCATCCACATCTACTCCTTTTCACAGGGAGAGTGTACTTCAGCAGCATGATACCAGCAACTTTGTGCATTCTGATAGGCCTGATTGGTGGGCTAGAAGCAACCCACCTGGCACCCAGCCCCAAACGAGTTTTCTTGAGCCTCCTGACTTCAACCGCTTCAGTTCAGATAATTACTACGATAACTTTTCAGACAGAAGCTTAGATGAGCAAGAACATCACTTGGATCGGGGGAGTGCTCGCAGGTTGTCACGTACTACTTACATGGAGGATGATCTTGAAGTGGGAGGGGATGTAAGCCTTCATTTCGATGATATTTATAGCAGACCGCCCGAGACTCCCACTGAATATCGGGAGCCCCCAAGCTTTTAACTGTCAGTAATCTCTGTAGGTTGTCAGCAGGTTATTGTTGTCAACTGTGTGGGATGCATACAGGTTTCCGAGATTGGGATTGACTGACTTCATATATACATGTAAAGAGAAGGAAACTCTGTATTCTTTGTTGTATATAAGATTCCTTATGAGGTTAGATTCTGAAGCAGGCCTCAACTCAATTTAGAAGGCTTACATGGTTCAAAATTATTGTAGACCTTCTGAATCTGTAAAAACGATTACAATCCATTGATACATTTCGAATCTGATTCATTTCAATTAAATTACTCTCTGTTTTGTTACTTCTGTATTGCTATGCGGGGATGGATTCAGGAAAGCTCTCTGTAGGGAACTTCATGATTTCTCTTTAAAATTTCGAGCTCGTTACCTTTTTTTTTTTGGGTGTCAAAAAATGTATTCTCAATAACTTGATTGACAATTTTAAAAGATAAATTCTTGCAGTAGTCAAGAAAAATTCAGATTATTTTTTATAAACTGAAAATTGTCTTGTGATAAGTATAAATTGAAACACAAAAGGAATTGAAAGAAAAGTAAATCTTACAAATATTGTATCTAAAATATATTAAGAAAAAAGGTGGTTTAGTAAACTGATCCGTTTTCGATTTTCAAGAACTTTAGACCTATGCGTAAAATACAAGAGCAGAACGCAGCGGAAGTCCTGAAGGTTTGGTTCCGAATCAAACGACGTCGTTGGCTGTCTTCGTAGATCACCGGATGAACAAGACAACGCACGACGTCGTTTGATATCTTCCTGCATCGCCAATTCGCCATATAAGATAGAACCAGAAATTTGAGGATTTTATTTTTGGGGGTTTTGCAAGGGTTTAACGTTTGAAGTGAATCTATTTTCTCACATATATCACCAAACTTCTCAAATCTCGCCATGAAAAGAGTTTCAGTTTCCCTTCTATCTCACCTTGCTCGCCAAAGAACCAAAACACTAACTCCTCTTCTATCCAGAAATTACATATCCGAGACTTCACCTTCTTGTTCCTCTTCAATTCACTCATCCACCAATCATTCCCAGCCCTGCTCAAAAACTAATGGTCTAATCCTCAAACATCGCCAATTCTTAAAAATCCCATCTCGTAACATTGACACCCTTGTTGAAAATAATCCTCAAATCTCCAGTAGACAGAGGAAAATCAAGGAAAAGGCCGAGCTTGACGAGGCTTTTGAGTCTGCAGAGACAGCTGAGGAAATGCTTCAAGCTTTTAAAGAAATGGAGGCTTGTTTTGATGAGAAAGGGCTTGGTTTGGCTTCCTTGAAAGTTGGGTTAAAACTTGACCAGGAAGGTGAAGACCCTGAAAAAACTCTATCTTTTGCTAGCAGAGCTCTGAATGCTCTTGATAAAGATGATAATAAACCTTCTTTACTTGTTGCTATGGCTTTCCAATTGATGGGTTCGGCTAATTACAGCTTAAAAAGGTTTAATGATAGTCTAGGGTATTTAAATAAGGCTAATAGGATACTGGGGAGGCTAGAGGAGGAGGGAGCTAATAATGTTGAGGATATCAAGCCAGTTCTGCACGCTGTGCAGCTTGAGTTAGCAAATGTGAAGACTGCAATGGGTAGGCGAGAGGAGGCTTTAGAGAATCTCAGGAAATGTTTAGAGATCAAGGAAATGACTTTGGAGGAAGACAGTAAAGAATTAGGTGTGGCGTACAGGGAATTGGCAGAGGCTTATGTTGCAGTTTTGAATTTCAAGGAGGCGTTGCCATTTGGTCTGAAGGCCTTAGGGATACATAAACGTGGACTAGGGAATAATTCAGTAGAGGTTGCACGAGATAGGAGGCTTCTTGGAGTCATTTATACTGGGTTGGAGGAGCATGAGAAGGCATTGGAGCAGAATGAGTTGTCACAAAAGGTTTTGAAGAAGTGGGGTCTTAATTCAGATTTGCTTAATGCAGAGATCGATGCTTCAAATATGCATATTGCATTGGGCAGGTATGATGCGGCTATAAATACTTTGAAGGCTGTTGTTCAGCAGACAGAAAAAGACAGCGAGACTCGAGCATTGGTGTTTATTTCTATGGCAAAAGCACTGTGTAATCAAGAGAAGTTTGCTGACTCAAAGAGGTGTCTGGAGATTGCTTGTGGAATCCTCGACAAGAAAGAGACAGTTTCTCCAGTTGAAGTTGCTGAGGCATACTCAGAGATAGCAATGCAGTATGAAACTATGAATGAATTTGAAACAGCAATTTCATTGTTGAAGAGAACACTTTCTTTGCTTGAGAAGCTCCCACAAGAACAGCATTCTGAAGGAAGTGTTTCTGCTAGAATTGGGTGGTTACTTTTGTTGACAGGTAAGGTGCCTCAGGCAATTCCTTATTTGGAGAGTGCTGCTGAAAGGTTGAAAGAGAGCTTTGGTTCTAAGCATTTTGGAGTTGGTTATATCTACAACAATTTGGGGGCAGCATATTTGGAATTGGATAGACCACAGTTAGCAGCACAGATGTTTGCAGTTGCAAAAGACATCATGGATATTGCGCTTGGTCCTCATCATGCAGATTCAATTGAGGCATGCCAAAACCTCTCAAAAGCATATGGTGCCATGGGAAGGTGAGAGAATTATTTTATGGATTCTAAGTTTCCAGTTTGATGCCAAACAATGTTGCGAAAAATATTTTGCAATTTTGAATATTGATTATATTTATATACCAGCTGCCCTTGTGCTATACACTTAACTTACGATTTACTCTTCTGAATCCTTTGCCATGGGATAGTCTTAAAAGTGTGGTTAGCTCTGTAGAACTTGATTATATATACATGTTCATTCATATTCGTCTGTATCTTTGGCGCCCACAATATTGTGAGCCACTTCCTCATAAAGCTTCAATAGAACCAAGGTTGTGTACTTTATTTGCTTCACCTTTTCAGATATGTACGTTTTATGTTGGTCAATATCTCCTCTTTTCCAACCTTCTTGCCATTTCGACTTGCCAAATCTGAATGTTTTATTTCTCACCGGGTCTTTGTTTTTGGTTTCCTATACTTGATGCATAACACGCATGCCACAATGTTGGGAGGAGAAAAAACATACTTCTATATTGCTGCTACTGTTACTCTAATTTCCCATGTACTTTGAGGTTAAAATAAAACATATAGTATCTATTTTTAATGGTATCCCTCAGTTGATATATTGGCCTAAAAGATTCTCTAGCTGTTCAATTCCAATTTTTCTTTTACACACACACACACACACACACATATATATATATATTTAAATCTCTTGATTCATTTTCTTGATTTGTTTAGCTGCTTTCTAGTCCAAGCCTTATAGTTGTATAGAGGAATTTGTCCACAGATAATTAAGTTTCCATGAAGACTCATTTACTTGCTTTAGTTATAAAAATCTCTCAGACATACAACAATATAAAGCTGGTTTGAGTCTTAAAAGCAGTGGCTTTCTGTAAATATGTCAAAAATTGGATTATCGTCAAAATTTTCCTCCTAGGTGGCCCCGCTTTTGTATGCCATAACGGGGTAATACTTCACAAAGAATCAGAAACATTGGCTTTGCATATTGTAGCTAGAGAATCATAACTGGGCAAATACTTATGATCAGGTTATCCTTTTATTGACACATATTTTGGATATTGTGAGCAACCATTTTGCCAAAGATATATGCATTTACAAATGCATGTCTGCATGTTCATGTTTGTCATGGCAGAAATGAAGCGGCGACAAATCAGGTGGTAGAAAGATCGTTGTGTTATGTCTTGGTCATCATCGCATTTGAAGTTCTAAATTTTCTTTTTTCTTGAATATTGCAGCTATGCCCTTGCAATTGAATTTCAGCAGCGGGTAATTGACGCCTGGGAAAGCCATGGACCAAGTGCACAAGAAGAACTTACAGAAGCCCGCCGACTTCTTCAACAACTAAAGACGCAAGCTCATGGTGCATTGAGGAACAAGCTTCCTACGAAAGCTTTGCCCTTGCCTCATGGTAGTCCCTCCGGCAGAAGCCTACATCCCGACATTCCTCTTGACTAGAAGCGAACAAAGATTATATAGTCATATACTATATCCGGCCCATTGTTCCAGTAACTTTTTTTTTTTTATCTCAATGTAAGTGGAGAGGGTTCTTTTTACTTCCCATGATTCTCTTTACTTCTATCTTTCCCTACACATGTCGCACATTGTATGCATATATAAGTGGCTTTAGTTATGTAAGACACTCAAAAGGATTTGAAATAAAAGTTGGTGTTGTTATTGCTGCAGTAATCCAATTCAGTATTGATGGGTTCACACAATGAAGATTGAAATCACTTTATTAATAATCATAGTAAGCCCTTTTTACTTGGGAAATAATAACCCTTCGAATAGTGCTTGCCTGGCAGGGATCACCTTCAGGTAATTATGATTAATTGCATAATACTTTTGTAACATGGATGCTTGAATTGAGGACTGTTTCTTATCATGCTTTATCCCATAACTCATGGATGTTACTAGGTTTCCACTTTCCTTTGATAGTTCTTACTGGAAAACGAGGAAAGTAACATTTTTAGGCTTTATTTGGCAAGTGTCTCTATCTTTGTGGATATATCATAAAGCTTTACTTGAAGACAGGACCAATGAGCTGTGATTCAATGCTAAGTTTAAAGTTCAGTCAGTAACTTGAGCATCACAGTACTCTACTTTTAACCAGCATGAGAACAATTGGTTAAAAGACAAAGAAGAAGATTGTGATCATTCCTAGGAAGGCCTCTCTTTATGTTACTTATATTTACTCATTGCTGGAGTCTTTCTGCCTCCATACCCTTGTAATATTCCGCTGTGTTTTTGGAACCCTGCACGTGCAGAGGAATCCAATTAGGGGGAATTTGCTGATTTAATCCTCCACCAATCATTATGTGGCAGTTAGGGTGAATATAATGCAGATAGTGTAGGGATTTGCCCAATTCTGCACCTTATCAAATATCATCGATTCTATTTTTCATAAAAGAAAAACTAATTTCCCCTACGTAGAGGTAGTGTGGCTAAGTCCTAAAAC
>CATIWF010060773.1:0-120056 GCA_949630135.1 Balakata baccata | reverse complement strand
TCATTACATGCATATTTTTATAATTAAAATTTATATTATGGACTGGGAAAGATGTACATTATATCCATTGGAGTCCAATGACCTCACAAAATTTTCAAATCTCATACCAATAGGTATAGTTTAATAACATGACCCTTTACAAAATTATGTGAATCCCAATAAAATATATATAAAAAAATTTATAACACCCATTTAAATATTGAAGTCTCATAAAAAAGAAGATAAAAATCTAACTATAAAAAGATTAAATTACAAATTGAATTTTTTAACTATAGAAAAAGTAATTCTCACAATAAAAAATTTATTAAATAAAAAAGTAAACCTTCTTTTTTATCTTGAAAAATACCCCGCTGTATAAAATTTCTAAATCCACCGGTGGTGCTACATTCAATTGACTTTCTCTAGGTTGCACAAGATTGGCAGCAACATGTGTAGGTAAGATGTCATATATTTCTTTATCAATCACATAATAAACTTTATTTGGGAATTAATTTGAAAGAGCAAAAATGATATATATATATATATATTCTGTTGCATTTATGATTGAATATATAAGTCATTATTTTCTACAAATACAATTTGCAAGAGCTATCTGTTCCTATGCTTCTTTTTCAGTATGATTGAGCCTTCCTTTATTTTTGGAAGAGTCTTTAGTTTATGATGTAATGGCTTCTGCTTAATGAATGGAATTTTATCTTTAAAAAAAAATTTCTTTATTTTCTTTACTATCTTTTTCATTATTTGAGTGCAAAAATTTTTGCATGGATAAGATTATATTAACCAAATTAATACAAAAATATTACGGTAGATAAAATAATTTAAATGACACTCCCATTTATTTGTATATATGCAAAAAAAATTTAGTTTGAGTGATATGCACCATCTATGTTTGCTCTCATGTCGAATTCAACATGAAGAGACGTAGAGAGAGAGGAGTATCTACGCATTTCTGGAACAAGAAAGCCTTTTTCTACCTAATGAAACATTATCAATATGGTATGATAAGATAGCAAAGTATTATCAATGGTATGATAATATAGCTTCCACTAAAGGAGAAAAACAATGAGCATGAGGAGAAATTCTTAATCTATTCATTAAATGACTAATATATTAAGAAAGATCTGAAGGTAAAGAATCCCCAGGTGCTAAATGGTTGTCCATGGCTTGAAATAACATCATCGTTTTTCTGCTTGTGCTGGGGGATGAGCAATTCCTCCATCCTTGGAATGAGATCTTTAAGCACTATGGTAGATCTAACTTTTCTTCCTAAAAAAACAGAGGAAAAACAAATTATATATATATATGACTGAAAGGTAGATTCAGCAGAACGAAGAAGAATGGAGGAGAGGGGGGGGGGGAGGAAGAAAAGGAGAGCAGAAGTGGGGAAGAGAAAGGAGAGAGGCGGCTGAAGAGCAAAAGGCAAACAGTGTCCAGGTGCTAGGGTTTTTTTGGCATTTTACTCAGAGCCAATGCGACATCGTTTATCTTGAGGTGCTGTAGAGTAACTTAGGGTCATATAAAACGGCACCGTTTCGTAAAGAAATTTAGCCATAAGTTGAGGGCAGTAAGGTAATTGCAGAAAACACTGTTATTTAAACAGTGAATTCCAACGAGTTATATATATATATATTAATAGATGTCCTTAATATTCTAATACAATTTTTGAGCTAGTTTTACGAAGAAATTAAATTGTGTGCTGATTTTCTTTTTAAATTTGCTCATGATATTTTTTTCGGATTTTATGTTTTTAATTTTTCTTTCTCTAAAGTGTATTATTAATATTTGTATATGTAGCTCACAAATAACAAAAATTAATAAATATAAGAAATTCTACAAATATTAATAATACCAAAGAAAACAAATAAATAAAAAGTTTTATGTAGCGATTCATCTCTTCCATTATAATTTGGTACAACGAAGTCTTAAATCTTGAAATTAAGTGTAAATTAATTATAAATTATATTATATAGAATAAATTAGCTCTCGTTAGACCGAATTTATGCAATTTTAAAAGATATAATTTAACCAATTTTAAAATTTTAGTACTTAATTATAACGATTGAAAGAATAATTTGCTTTGTATGGTACAATTTAGTTACCTAAATAAAATAGCCAAATAAAATAACAGTAGAACACCGAAACCATACGAAACAAGTTCGTATGTTTAGCCGGCCCTATTCGCCATTTGTCTTCTGTTCCTCACCCTAGCAGCAGTCTGATATATCTCCACCAGATCTCCGGCCAACGCTCAACCTCCTCACGCCATCCCCAATACTGCATATTGCGCACCCTTGCCGCCCAGACAACGCCTTTCAAATTCCCTCCACCAGCAGCTGTTTACACTTCCACGGTACTCATCAATCATATATATATATATATACAAAAACGATCTTATTTAAAAAGCATAAATTCGTTGTTTTAGCATTCAATTAAGAATAGGGTAATTAGACAACAAAAAATTACAGTAATGATACAGTCTATTAATATTACAGTTGACCATCCATGTGAAGGCACTGGCTGTTGGATCATGTCCTGAGTGAAAAATTACATTTATCTGCGCTAATTTCATAGTCTCATTGAAATCAGATTAGTGTTTGTTCAGGTCACATTGAAAAAGTTATGTCTTGTCAAGTTATTAATATTCAGTAGAACGAAAAGATGAGGGTGTTTTGTTTTGTTTTTTTGTCTACCGTAAGGGTTCAAATTAGTATCCATCCATCCATCTTTTTCTTTTTTATGTTTTTGTTTATAATTTGAGAAAAGAAAGGGTGTTATTTGGGTAATTGTACGAGTTTAGGTAGTGTCAATTGGATTTGAGATGGCTACAGGTTAATCTTAAACCTGTTTTGGAACAGGTAGGGAAGTTTTTGTTTATCACCTCTAAATACTAGATAGGGTGTCCTTCTGTATGCTCCATTTTCCTGATTTCTTGGGGTAGCTTTCAGAATCCAGTGTGCCATTTTTCCCTCAGATACAAACGATTTTCTTAATCACATTTGAATTATGAATTAGATGTATTCTAAGCTTTTGAATCTGTTTTAGGACCCCAATTTTGTTCTTTCAGGTGGAATTTATGGCTACCCTGAATTTATTGTTCCCTAGGGTTTTTCCATAGTTGTCATTTTTTCTCTTGCATATCTTCTTGTTTTGTTTAATTTGTTTTGTGTATAGTGGTAAATTAATTATGAATAAATGCTAAAAGGATTCTCCACTGCAATTTCCTTCAGATCATAGGGCCATGGCGGGAGGAAATTTCTTGCACAGAGTGATATCTTATGTCGTCAATGAGGTTGTTGTTAATGGTCTTGCTAATAGGTATTTGTGGCATCCTTCTAATCCCTGTATCACCTCAATCTTTTTCTTATTTGGTATAATTTTTATTGTTTTAAGGACTTGAAAAAAAAATATACCGTTAATGGTTTAGATAGCTTCTCTCTTACCATTGGGGATTCATGAGTTTCCTATTGGTTCGTTCCCTTGATGCAAAAGTTCCTCATTTCTTCTTATGGAGTTTTGTACTGTAAAGTTTATTGCACTGTGACATCTGAAATATGAGAGCATTTCTTTTTCTCCTTTCTTTCTCATACATGTTCTCCTAATATTTTAATTTGTGCCTGTTAAATCTATTTGTTATGATATTTTTGCTGTATTTGTATGGATATTGCCACTAGGGCATATGGGTTTCTTTTGCTGGGGGTCACAAAATATTTATATGGCTTATGGAACTATTCCATTCCTTTTTCTTTGTAATGCAAAAATTATACTGAAGTTGTAAAAATTGTCATACATGGTAAATCATTTGTTACGTATCAGTTTCTTGTGTTGTGAGCATAATAACTTAATTATGATTATATCTGGATTCTTGGTTGCTTGAGGTACTGTCTCTTATGTATCTTCTGTTATTCGTCAATCATCCTTCTCCTATACCCTTGTTATATCAATGGGAATACAATGATAATGCTTCATTTTATTTGCAAGTATCAAAACACTCATTTCTGTAGTTTAATGACTTTTGAAATTGGTCAATTGAAGCTTCTGTTTTAGGCCAATATGACAAGCCCATTCCAGAACAGTTTGCTCCCTGAAGCCAAAAAGTCTCAAAAATTTGAAATTATTATGCCCATTGTGCGTGTAATGCTACTGCAGGTTCTGGAAGTTTGTGAAAGTTTTGTCATAAGCTGAGCAATATGTTTTTGTAATATTTCTAGATGTTCCCACCACTACCCCTTTTTCCTGCTGGAAGAAATTGAACCAATTTGATTTGTGTGCTTAGCTGTTTTGTTTGAATGAGGCAGCATGAATATGATCTATGAGAGCATTCCTCTTTGGATATGTCACAGAGTATATTTTCTTAGTTTATAATTTGTTTATTGATCCATAAATGATAATTTTGTCATTTATTTAGTTTTTTATTTTGATTTTAGAACTTCTAATAATTCTAGGATAGGATGTATTTGATCTCTCTGGATGAATGCTCTACCTGAATAGCGAATATATGTTTGCTTACTTTTTTCTGTGATTGCCTATGATGAGTCTGTAGGCTTGTAAAGAGAATGGAGATGACCGCATCAGTTAACATCTTCAGGGGGCCGAGGTGTTCCTGGAAGCCACTTTGCAATTATTAATTTATGTATGCAAATGAATATTGATGTGTTATGGTTGTCGCAATCATTGCCAATGATGACTCTGTAGGCTTGTAAAGATTGCGAAGATGATCGCAGCAATTAACATCTGAAGAGACTGAGGCTTTTTACGTCTTCATTTTCCCTTAATTACTTTGAAAATAAGCAATTTGGATGGATAAGTTTACTGCTGTTTTTTTTTTCTCGATGTTGCTCTCTTGATTCTAAGGAAATAGAGTTACATGTAGTTGTTTACTTATTTGTTGCCAGTGTAATTTCTTATAAGCTGTTAAAGTGAAAATTAGAATCAAATATCTGTGGATAAAGAGATGACAATGATCTTTCTTAACTCCATTCCTTATTTTGCTGTTCCAGCCCTGCATTTCAGAGGTTTGCTGTGAGAACATCTAGGAAGATGGAGGATATGTCAAAGATTGGTATGTCTTCTTATATGGAGCTGCAGTTGAAACTAACGAATGTGCTTTTACACTGATTATTGTGGTTAATGGCATGTTAATACAGCTGAGAAAAAGAGGCAAGAACTTGCTGAGCAGATGAAAGATCTCTCCAAGAATATGGAGGTGAGATGCAGTTGAGAAATATGATTGTTTGTTACTATTCTCAATTGATAAGCTGCTGATTGCTTGTTTTCTCATGCAGTTTTTTAAGAAGCAGTGATGTATAGGATTTGTCTGCATCTTGCATTCCCTACTACAATAATGGCTGTTCAAACAGGGGGATTTGTACTCAAGTGGATATCACTAAAATGCTATTTGTCAACGTTGGTAAATTCTCAATATAGTTGTTACTTAATTAAGAGACTTGGAGAATGCGTATAGTTTGCCACCAGAGCAGGAATAGATTTTATACATTGTTAAAATTATTTGTAAAAAGCGAATGGTTTAGTTGTTTTAATATTAGAATCATTTTTAGAAAGATTATGTGAACTTATTTATTAATAACAAGCTTAGTGGTGCCTGGATTGGTGATCAGACTATAAAGTCTCGTTTCGGAAGTTGGATTCACTATACCAAAAAATTACTAAATTAATTAATTATGTTTTCAAAAATATTTGTCTAATAATTTAGAATGGTTCATCTCCAGATTAAATAATATATGTTAATATATGTAAATTGTCTAGGGGTGTAGTCAAGCTAGTCGCAAGTTATTCCAATTTCATTCATAAACTATTTGAATTCAATTAGAAACTAATTGTGTCAAATTTGAGTTTAAATAGTTAGAGTAATTTGTTTAGTTGAATTTGAGTATCACAATAACCGATTCATAAGGCCTGTAACTTTAATTGAATAGTTGTTCTTTTTATTATTTATTAAACTATTTTTATATTTAAAGTTAATTGAATAGAGTTAAATCAAGTTGATTTTGAGTCGAATCAAATTTATTATAATATCTATTAAATTTTGGAAAAATTATTCTTTACCTCTCGTGAGGTTTGACATATTAAATTAGTGTTTCATGAGGTTCAAAAAAAATTATGTTATTTGTCTTATCTGTTTTATCTTTATTAAATTATATAATTATTTTGTTAAATTTGAAAACATTTATTGTTTCTTATAAATAATTTTTTTTTTGTTTAGAAGTCCTATTATAATAGGTTAAATTTCAGGAGATAATATTACAATAAATCAAATTTCAGGAAAGTACTAGTATAATATATCAAACTTTAGAGGTAAACAGTAATTGTCTTTATTATTTCACTACAATTTAACGTTTTTCCAACAGAATGACGTATTTGTATAATATGATAAAATAGATGAGACAAATGATATAATTTTTAGATATCATAAGATATTAATGTATTATTTCAAATTTCAGGAAATAAATAATAATTTTTTTTAAAATATTTTAGTTGATTTGATATTTGTCGAGTTAAACTCGATTATCCAAGTCGAATTTTAAACAATTAAAACAAGTTCTATAGAATTTGAGTTTTTAATTTTTTTTGTTTTTAAAGTTAAGTTCGAATTTGATACTTTATTAACTCAACTCGATTGGGTTGTACTCCTGAAAGTGTCTATATGTCTTGAACGGTCCACATTAATATATGTAAGTGTTCACATATGTAGGATGTCTTTATAAATAAACGCTCCACTTACCTACGTTCTTCCGGTAGCTTTGAGAAGTATCCAGAAGTGTGGGCTAATTTATCAGGCAGAAGACTAATTCGATATTTTCCTGATCGCATTCGATTAATGAATTAGGTTTATATGCAAGCTTTTGAATCTGTTGTAGGTCCGAATTCCGTTTCTCTAGGTGAAATTAGGAAGAGAAATTTACATGAATTATCGAATATATTTTTTTTTTAAATTACACACTTTTTTTTCCTTTTTTATCCAAAGTATTTTTCATTTTTACTATCTTTTTCAATTTTATCTTTTTTTTTTTCTTTTCTCCTTCTTTCTCTTTTCATTTGCAGTCGTGACATAGCTACTAAGCTTTTTGTTGTTTCTCCGGCACCTCCGATTTTAGTGTGTTTTCGCTTGGCCGATTATTACAAAGATAAAATTGAAAGCACGAAGCTAAAGTACAGCAGTTTGCAGCTAATTACAAGAGGTTAGCTTGGGGTCATGTGTTCCAGTCATTGCCGGAGAATTTGGCCGCATCAATATCGCCGGACGAGGAGAGGAAGTATCTCAAAAGGTTTATTTCCAGTTTCGAGAAGGTCAAATAATGGATTTAAATTCCATTAGAGAGAGTCGAATATGATATTTGATTGTATTGCCTACAAATTAACATCCCAGCCTTCATTATTGCAGTAGCTAATGGACCGCGTCACAGAGTGTATAAATATAATTTGAAAGTTACTTGGTTTAAGGTTCTACTTCGTGAAAATCTAGGTAATTCAACAAATGTATACTTAAAAATGTCTAAGTATAGCCAGAATATTTTCTTAGGTAAACCAAGATATATTAAACTCATATATATCTAAAATATAATATTTTAATATGATTTAAATTGACTTTTTAAATGTAGGTATTTTTATATTATTTTTGAGCACTTTTAATAGTTTTGAAGAAAAAAATTTAAGTTGAGGATTGTTGTAATATTTTATGAATTTTTTTTTTTTGGCATCTCTCAAAATTTTTCAATTAGGAAAAGGTCTATATTGAGTGAACAATATTGATAATAGTTATTGAAAAAGAAATTTTTTAAAAATGTCAAAAAATTTATAAAATATTACAATATTATATATACTTAAGGTTTTGAAAATAATATAAAATTATCTAAATTCAAAAATTATTCTAAAATATATTAAAAAATATATATTTTGAATATCTTTAATATAATGTAGATATATTTTGAAAATATTTTGATTTGGTATCCTTATAGATATACCTTGAGAATTTCTAACTGGAAATTTTTTAAAAAATATATCGAATATATATTAGAAATACTTTTAGAATTTTTCAAAAATTTTTCGATAATATCTTAGACATATTTTAGATATACCTCGTAAGAATACTGCACCACAACATAGGAATTTATAGGAAATTGCTTCTAATGATTTATGAAGAACAATGATTGCTTTTTTTGTTTTTTAGCATTTCATTATTTATTGTTCAAGGCACATAAAACGATAGATAAATGTATTTGGTATGGATTCAGATATGGATACAGATATGAACAACGATACGAACACTAAAAATTAAAATTTATAAAAAGTATAAAATACGAACACACAAAAAACATATAAATATTAAAAATATAGAATAAATTTATAAATAAATAAAAAATATAATTACAATTTATTAATTTTTATATGAATTAAATAAAAATAATATATATTTAAATATATTGAATAATAATTAGTATCACATATAAATTTTAGACTTTCTTTTAAATTATAAAATGTACCATTGGCCGTATCCAACGAATATCAGTGCCGAAAATGTATAAAAACGCGACAGGTAATTGAAGTGTCCTTAGTATGTGAAACTAGGCCCTCGGCGCATGTTTTACTCCAATTCCCTGGATGAGGTGACAACGCCTTCTTCAATGGTCCCAGGTAACTCACAATTTCTTTCTTCAAATTTTGTTGACCAAAATTCGTCCCTACGAATTCTAATCTTGTTCCCAATTTCTTTTCCACCTGGTTACCACATGTCATCACAAAAGCCCCACATCTTCTCCACCTGTTAACCACAATGTCAAAATTCAATTCCATGTGTAGGAATAGATGTTAGAAGAAAAGGAGAGAGAGGAACGCATGAATTTCTTGTTGTAAATTGAAGAATTTCCGTCGAGTGCAGATAATAAGAATTATCAATTGAAGACGACGATCCCATCAAGATGCTTTTGGAGCTATTCGGCGAAGAATAGCTTATCAATCTGCTTCAAGAAACTGCCGATGCTCACCGAGATGTTGCTGATCGGACACGTGAGATTGCTGATGAAGACCCTGCGCACGGCGAGATTGATGATTGCAAGGCCGGCTCCGACGAGGTTTCCGGCGAATTCAAGGGCTATGGATTCATTCTATTAGGAGCGTGGAGAAGGAAGGAATTAAGGAAAAAAAAAAGCTATAAAATTGGAAAAAAGAAAAAAATGAAAATCAGCGCACATACAAATAAAAAAAATTAATATATTTTTAAAATTTAGTTAAATATACTAGTTAAACATTTTATTTTTAAAAATATATTATAAAATTTTTTAGATTCGGTTCCAATAACTAAAAAAATTTTTATTACTTTTAAATAGAATATTTTGCTAGTCAATTCGAATATTTTATTAGGCAATTAAATAATTAATACAAAAAATATTTTTATTTATTTTTAATAAATTTAATATTTTATTAATTTAAAATATATAATATTAAAAAAGAAAGAAAATTTTAAAATTTTAATATAAAATTGATGGCATTAAAATTTTTTAGATACATTTTAAGACAAAAAAAAAAAAAGCAAAAAAAAATTAATCAAAAAACCGTATGAAAATTTCATAATATATTTTTAAAAATATAAAAAATTAATTTACTCCAAAATAAAAGCATATAAATCTTGAAAAAGAAAAAACTTAAAAATTAGTGTTTGGTGTAAAATTCTCCATTGGAAAAGAGCGAATCCAATTGAGGAAATAGATAATTACCCAACATAATCTTTTTAGAACAATATTCCACTAACACCGTCTCTTTCATTAAACTCATAAATAACTACTACATAAAAACAGTATTATTTAAATAACCAAATATAATAGCCCATTTAGCTCAGCACTCTCTTTCTCTCTCCTTATTTTTCGGCACTATTATACCCCTCCATATCTCTCATCATTTTCATCTCCATTAAATTATATCCCTATTTTTTCGTTTTCGGTTTTCTTCCTAAAGACTCTGCGGATGGTGGGTCAGGAAGGAGTTCAGTGAGGGGATCTCAGATGGATGCTTCCGACCTCATGGTTAGCCTCAACAGCAGAATTCATGCACTGAAACAAAAAAAGCCGATCAATTTCCTTCTCATTAGGAATTATCTTCAGTTGAAATTTAGTGGGTTCCAGTTTATTTAATTTTCACATTGCTCTGTCTCTTCTTTTTTTTTTTTTTTTTTTGTTTCTGCTTTTTTTTTCCTTTCTAAAACCACCGCAGCTAACAAGGATAAGGGGCTTTCTAGATTTTTAGTCGGTCAGTGGCGGAAAAGAATGGTGGCGATGCTAATATCTAGGTTGCTTGGTATGGTGATTCGAGGAGAAGCTTTGTCAAATTATACCCCATGGATTTCCTCGGTGTGATGAAACTGCTAAAGATGACTCGCATGAAGTTGGCTTCCATCTTTCTCCAGCAAATTTTCTTATTAATAGGTAAATCAATGATTTCCTGGATTTCTTCCTGTGTTTGATATATATCTTTGGTAAAATAAATCCTGGTAATTGGATCAAGTTATATTGGTAGTAATTTCTATTTTTTTTCCTTTATATTTTGATAGTGTCAAATCATCGGTAGTTGATGGAAATAGTGTAAACCATATGTTGTTATGCCAAGTGATAATGGGGAAGATAGAAATTATTCCTTCTGGTTCCAAGCAATTTCGTTCAAGCTCAACATAGATTGAATCTGATGCTGATAATCTTCCAGAGCCAAGAAGATTGATTATGTGGAATGCTTTCATGAATTCTCTAATTTTTTCTATTTACATCATAAGTTTTAAGCTGCCAAAGTAAGATCCTTTTCATCATTACTCATGAGTAGTGTAATTAGTGTTGCATATAATCTACCACACTGAGATCCTTTTCATTTTTCTTTTAGATTCAAGTGACTGACGTGATCTTTATTGGAATTTTTTTATAAAAAAAATAATTACTTCCTTTGTAACTCACATATGTTTTGTGATTAGACATTACTGTTTATGTTTCCATTACTAAAAGTTCTAGTCATTAAAGTCCTAAATTGATATATATGTTAGGAGAAGATGATGAGATATAGAGTTGGAAGTTGAGAATGGTATAAATTTGTATTAATACTAATGAATATTTTTTAATAAACTAATGAATATTTAGTTCATTTTATAATCAATATTTTCAGTTTATTCGTAACGAATCTTTAATTTAAAATAATGAATTTTTACTTTATTCGTCATAAATTTTTTTTAATAAACTAATGAATATTTTTTAATAAATTAATAAATTTTTAGTTATTTTGTAATAAATTTTTTCAATTTATTCAAAATAAACATTTTAAATAAACTAATGAATATTTTTTAATAATTTAATACATTTTTTTTAATAAATTAATAAATTATTTCAATTTATTCATAATGAATATTTTTAATAAACATTTACTTTACTCGTAATGAATATTTTTTAATAAATTTATAAATTTTTATTTAATAACAAATAATAAATAATTATAAAAATATTACCATATATTAATTAATAGCCGTATAAAATTTGATTTACTTAGGAAATTAGTATAGTCGTGTTGATCAGCTTTGGCAACAATATTACATGACCGGATCAGCGTATTACAATTGCTCGGAAACCCTTCCATAAGGTTTAATCGAAACACGAAACGTGTAAGATCCCACCATTTCTTGACTCATCAATGGCGACTGCTTTATCTAGAAATGCCAATCATTTGCGCAGCGTGCATCGCTTTATCTATTCTCGCTTTCTTGGCCAGTTCAGATCCTTCGTGCCGCCACCGCCATTATCACCGTCGATTTCCGAGAACCGAAATTTTACTCTGCTTCACTCGGTTTTTTCTCTGATCCATTATTTTTGTCCTTTTGTTTAATGCTCTTTCGAGTTTATTTCTACATTCAGTATGATTAATATTTTCCTTTCCTTTCAAATTCGTTTAATCAGGTTATACCTGTAGGTGTGGGAATTCAATCACCATCTGGTTATCAGAGATTCTTGTCTAGTGCAAACGCTGCTACTGTTGACTCAGGAACTTCAACAAAAGCTGAAGAAACTAAATCTGATGGAAATGTTAAGTCCGGCGATTCACAGCAGGGCAGTGATGCTGGAAAACCTGTGCGCGGCGGGGTACTATTATTTTCCCTTTTTTTGTTTTTTTTTTTCGAAACGATTGATAATGGAATCGTGTATTATGTTCATTTATGAGTTGGTTGAGTTTCACTATTTGCAGCCAGTTTCGTGGTTGAGTCTTCTATTGTTGATGGCCACTGGTGCGGGAATAATCTTTTACTACGACAGGGAGAAGAAGCGGCATATTGAAGGTAGAGTTCCAATGGTGAGTTGGACATTCGTAGTAATTGTTTATCTATTTGAAGCAGAATATTGTTTGCCTAATCACTGATCAATATAGATAATAGAACAGATTGAGTATGCTGAGGCAGTGATCATTTTTGTTTTCTAAGTTATTTTAGTGGTTATACTCCGTTTGTTGTAATTTTCAGTTTAATTGAGTACCTAAAATGAACAACACCTGCGAAACCCCCTCTAAATGCATCACCGAGGCAAATTTGTTCGGTTATCTACGTTCTTATGCAGTTGAGCTCAGCGATTTTTTTTTTCCCTTTCTCATCACTGACTAGATTATAGTCTTTAAGTTGCTGTAGCTGATTTTACAGATATGCTGGTCACACAGTATTAAGATCTCTATGTTGCATTCACCTTTATAACATTCTAATTACTGTCTTATTTTGTTTGTTATGAAACTTTAGGGATAGGAGAAGAAAATTTAATTAATTGCCTCTCTTGTGGCTTGTGTTACCCGTACTTATTAGATTTCTTTAGTTGCAGTTCCCTTGACTAGATAGAACAGATTAAAATCTCAATTTATGATTGCTTGTCTGGGGTAGTCTCCGTCATTTTTCATTTTCATTTCTGATGATTTCTTATTATTGCAGAAATAAACAAAGCTTCCCAGGCTGTAAAAGAAGGACCATCTGCAGGAAAAGCAGCCATTGGTGGCCCATTTAATCTTATCAACCATGATGGAAAGAATGTGACAGAGAAAGATTTTATGGGAAAATGGACATTGATATATTTTGGTTTCACTCCCTGCCCAGATATTTGTCCGGATGAGCTGTTAAAACTAGCTGAATCAGTTGATAAAATAAGTGAGTTGCTGATGTTTATGGCTGATGCCTGTGGAACTTTCTTTCATATCTATCAAATAAACTATGACAGATACGAGTTTTTCCCTATATAGAAGAGTATGACTCCATGACATACACCAATGTGTTGTTTTTTCCAATATATTCTGATTCTGCGAGTGCAGAAGCACTGTTCCTACATTTGTGAAAATCGTCATGCCAGCTCAATCTGATGGGCTTAATCAATTTATTTGGCAGCAGTAGCAACTCACTTTTAATATGCTGTCTAGTGGTCATTAGTACAACATACAAGTCTCCTATCAGCTACCTCAAAATATGGGCTTGGGTCATGGCATAAGCCAAGATTAACACTACCTGGTACCATGAATTTCTGTGCTGAGCCGTGATATCTGAAGGGTGATAAGTAGGGATTGATTGTCATGGCATAGCCTATCAATATTATCTAGAGTTATTATAGGAACTTTTACTAATTTTCTGTGGAGTTCTTTTAACCTTTTGCTTCTGATTTTGGCTAAAACAATTTCAGTTTGTAATTGGGATAGGAAAGAAACTTTTTCCTGAAAGTTTAGTGTCTTTTTTTATTATTAATTTTGATTTTTGAATGTGTGCATTTACTACAATCCCTATGGTTGCATAGACTTTTATTGATGATTTTCTTTTCTTTTTTCCTTGCTTGTAGAGGAAAAATCAGGTTTTGAAATTGTTCCTGTATTCATCTCTGTTGATCCTGAAAGAGATACTGTTGACCAAGTTCGTGAATATATAAAAGGTGCTTCTTAGCTTAGTTCTTGAACTGAACAATTAATACTATTCCCATACTCTACCTGTCATCCAGTGGATGAGTTTACATTTGTGATTATATCCTCTGTTCTAGAGTTTCATCCACAATTGGTTGGGTTAACCGGGAACCCTGAAGAAATAAAAAAAGCTGCTCGTGCATATCGGGTCTATTATATGAAGACAGCAGAAGAAGATTCAGATTATCTGGTTGATCACTCCATAGTCACTATGTATCTGTTATTGATATTCATAATATGTATCGACTTCTTTTGCATGAAATCTTTAGAGGTAATGACTTAGAAGAATAATCTGCTGTACACGTCTGCATTCTAGTATTTTGAGTTTTGGGCATAACTATGGCTTCTCTGGCAGAAAATTAGTGAGGTTTTCGGAGTTTTCTTCCCATGGAGATTGACAACTGCAGTTTTTTATTTTTAAATTTAATATATTTTTAGTTTTTCTACGAAATTGAATTGGTAAAGTATTAAAATTTGTTTTTGCTGTTTTGTCTTATATAAGTTGTTTTCTGCGCAACCCTTATTTGAACAGTTTGTATATATTTTTCATCACTGCCACCTCAACTTCATTGGTGTCAATGCCCTTTAACCATACAAACGTTGTTGTTATTGAGATATCTCACATCGGCTAACTAAAAGATATATATTCTCCTTATAATGGTTTGGATATTCCTCATCTCTTGAACTAGCTTTTGGAATGAGTTATGCCCAAGATCCATTTATTTAACATAGTATCAGAGCCACCAATTGGGCCACCCGCAGATGTCCAGCTCTGCAAAATTCATGCTCTAGGTTTCCCTTATTTGTTTGGCCCTGGATGTGAGGAGGTGTGTTGGAATATCTCACATCGGCTAACTAAAAGATATATATATTTTTTATAATGACTTAGATATCCTTCATCTCTTGAGTTAGCTTTTGGGATAAGTTAGGCTCAAGACCTATTTATTTATCAGTTGTCAATGCCTTTGCCATGTCTTACAACCTCTACATTGTGGCTATTAGCACTACACTTACAGCCCACCACCAGTAGCACTGCTGTCACAACCAACACTAATCCCGTACTAGCAATAGCCTCACCTGAACTACCTGCTATGAATGTTGCATCTATATGCCTTGTTACTGCAACCAACTTTTTCCCAGCACCCACACCTCATCATGATCATTCAATAGTATTTAGAGAAATTATTCTTAATTCTTATTACTATAACATTCTATTTTTTATATCTTAAGTTAGTCATACAAATGTATTCTGGAAGTATTTAATAATGATAATCGGGAACAAGGCAAAAATAGAGCCTTCTAGTATTTAATAATGATATATCAAGTTTTTGATTAATGTTTTGTTTCTCTATTTTTCCTCATTCGACTTCTTATGGACATGTTCACAATTTTGGGGCTGCAATTTTCCTGCTCTGCGTAATGAAATTGGTATTTCATATGTCAGACCATCAACCTCAGTTCAAGGTTATACATTGTCAATGTTGCCGTTTTAACTTGTGTGAATCTAACAGTACCTCTAATCTTGCATAGGTACCTGATGGGTCCTAACATGGATTTTGTGAAGTTCTTTGGGAAGAACAATGATGTCGATTCACTTACCCAGGGTGTTATTAAAGAGATAAAGCAGTATATTTCAAAAAAGTAAGAAGTACGTGCTCCATTTTTAAGTTTCTTTTTCGGCCATCTTTTCCATTTACAACTACGAGTTGCTGCTTCTCGCTGCGAGCACTTTTTGTTCGGAATTTTTCTCTTTTTTAAGAGAGATTACCTGATAGTTGCCGAGGGAGTTGATTATATTCAATCATTGATCTGATAATCTTTTCAATTGCTGCATATTGTAGAGATGAAGCTCTTAGTTATCACACTGCTATATTTCTGACAATATTGAAAAAAAAAAAAAAAAAAGCTCCTAATGAGAGTCCTGAACTTGTAGCTATGTTCGGTATGTTGGGAAGAAGAAACACTAAAAAGGGTCATAGTGACTCTTGAGCAATGGGCTGCGAGCATTATAAACTATAGATATGAATGCGAAAAATCTGTCAAGATTACTTTGCGCTTTGCTAACCAATACAGGTGAAAAACGATTGCAAAAAAATTTATAAATTTCCCCATATTGAAATACTGAGCCTAATACGTCGAATATCATTGTTGCAACTGAAGTGCAATCTCACACTTCGGCTTCATATGCATTTATAGATTTGTCTTTTGTTGGAGTTGCGAAAAAAACAAACACAACTCAAAATTACCATAATACATGTTATTTTGTTCGTTTTTGGAGATTTTGAAATATTCAATTTAATTATAGGATAAGTATGTTTTTATAATTATATTCAATTTTATAAAAATTTTATTCAAATTATATGTGCTTTCACTTTAATAAAAAATCTAACTTAGTTATCATGAAATTATGCTCTAAATTTTGCTGATGTTTGGATTGTTCGGATAATATGCCAGATGATATAGATTATTTAGATAATATGTTAGCTAAGTTCAGAATGTATGGATTATTCTAATGACATGCCCCAAATGATATGGATTGTCTAAATAACATATCGGATAATATATTAGCTACATCAGATGATATGTCAGCTAGATTTGGAGTACAATTTTGTGATACGAGCCTATATTTGTTATTTAAGAAAGAGTTCGTATAATTTAAATAAAATTTTTGTAAAATTAAATATAATTATATTTAGAGGTGTCGGTTAGCAAACCGAAAAAAATTTTGGTAACCAAATTTTTCAAAAAAGTCCCACCAATTACCAAACTAAATAAAAAATGCGGTTACTAATTACCAAATTCAAAATTTTGATAATTATCTAAATAACTTAAATTTTAACCGAATTTTTAAATTTTACTTAAATTTATCACATTTGTTAACTTATTTTTTTTATAATAAAAGGTATTATATAAATAAAAATACTCACAAAAATTAAAATATCATAAAATAATATATTTTTGAAATAAAATAAAAAATATATACAAATATCATAATAAAATTTATAAAAATTTAAAATAAACTTAAAATATAAAATTTGGTTATTCGGTGATAACTGCGGTAAATTATTAAATAATCGAAATAACTCAAGTCTTATTACCAATTGTCAAATTGAATTTTTCGGTAAGGTCATTAGTTACCAAATTTCAATAATTCAGTTCGGTAATTTGGAATTACTGAAACTATTGCACACCCCTAATTATATTTAGAGTCAACCAGGGTTGACCCAAATGGAGCCCAAGGGCTTAAACCTCCACTGATTTTTTTTTAAAAAATTTGTATATAATATATTTAGAAAAAAAAATTTAGAAAGATAGTGTCTACTAAATCAATCCCCTCACGTAATAACATACATTTAATTATTTTATTTTTATTTTCATATCAACTAATGAAAATAAAACAATTATATTTACGTCATTGTGTGATTATATTGGTTTACAGATGATGTGATAAATTCAATCTATCTAAGAATTTTTCTATGCTTAGTGTATTTATTTAGGAGTTTGAACTAAATTGAAATTATATATCCTCAATATTTATTTTAATATAGGCTTTATAAATATTGGTTAAAGGATCTATTAAAATTTTACTTATTTATTTTATAAAATTCTTAATATTTAATTATTTGTTCTCTTAATTTCCAACCACACATTTAACTTCACAATTAATAAAAGTAAAACTTTTTTCTTTAAATATTACTTTTCTCAGCTCTCATATAATCACATCATTTCTTCTTTTATTTTTTCTACCAGACAATAAAATTCACTTTAAAATTACTTTATTTCAATAATTCTTTTTGTCACTCTCTCTTAATTAGTTTTTTTTAATTCTTTCGATTTGAGTGATGATTAGAAATACAAAATTATATATCAAATAAATCTTTTTTTTTTTGTTTTTTAATTGTGATGTTATTTCAATTCTTCAAATATTGTTTCTTATGGAATTGCATTGTTTTTATATATATGCTAGATTAATATAATTTTATCTAAGTTTTTTATTTTCGCATATTAATTAGTTTTATTAACATCTCTCACTCATAATAATTCTTATGTGTGCTGCTGGAGTCAACTGAGTTTGTTATGTTTTAACTTTTAAGAAATCTAATCCATTTTGATTTCGATTATTTGAGAATCAAACCGGAAATATGTAAACCCTTAATTGGATCTGAAAGGACTGGATTTCAGTGCACACCAACCCCCAGCAGCAAACTTGAAGCTGTTTGGTTAGAACTTTGGTAAATTGAATTTTTTTAACCAAAAAAAAACTTTGTCACTTGTATTAAAATGGCACCAAATATTTATTTTTGTATTAATTTAGTATCACATTTTTTTAATTTTATTTTAAATGAAAGTACTTACAATATTTATAATAGAATTCATCTGAAGTAAACACTAGAAATACACATATCATGTTAGATGTCACGTCAAATAAAAATGTCACATATTAGCAATTCATGTTTAAATACCAAAATATGTGATATTTTTATTTGAATTGGCATGTGACGTGGTATAACATATATTTTTAGCGTTTACGTCAGACGAATTATACCGTAAATATTGTAAGTATTTTCATCTGAAATAAAATGACAAAAAAGAAATAAAGATTTATGTCATTTTGATACAGAAAAAATCATTTTACCCCGAGAACTTTCAATGATGCCACTATCTCAAACATTGGAAAATATTATAGGGAACATGAAAAGAAGAAAATTAATTGGGGATTGTTTTTATTTTAACTCTATTCTTTCCTTTTGAATCAAATGTCTGACATTTTTATTTAATAAAAAATCCCTTATCAACTCCCGGCGACGACATAAGGACAAATTTAAAATAAAACGGAGATGGCGAAATTAATATGCACAAGTGGCATAAAATGCAAAATACCATGTCGCAAAACTTATTGTCACAACTAACAAACCATGCTAAATAAAATTTCAAAATTAATAAAACTAAGAAAATTTATGTTTTAATTTTAAGTATGTTTAATGAGAATAATTTGAGACTATTTCATTGTTTCCATGTATTTTTGTTTCCGTTTATATACACTATATATAAATTACATTAATAAATGGCCTACTTAACAGCTTTTGCCACGTGGTTTTATCTCCTTATATATATATAATTATTCATTTTATTATTATTTAATTATTATATATTTAATTTTACAAAATATTATACATTTAAAATTATTTAAATATTATATAAATTACATATTATCGTATATGTAGGTATATACAGTAGAATATAGTATATGATTAGTAAAAAAAATTTATATTTATATTATTAAAAATAGTAAATTGATGGGATTAAAAATAATAAAGCTTATTAAGAGGGATTAAATTGCAGTTGTATGAAATTATACATGTGGTATATGTAGAGTATATGTCAAGTATATGTAGAGTGTATGAATTAAAATTAACAAGTTATACTTCTAAAATAACAACAAATTTCAGCAAATATATAATCTTAATTTCATATCTTGGTTGTATGAAGACTATATTATATGCATACGTGAATAATGATAAAATGTGTCAAATATTGTTTTCTTTAATTGGACTCAAATTTGAAATAAAAATAAAACAATTACGAAGTATATGTGAATTATATGTCAGTTATATACTGTATTATTTTTATTATTATTAAAATAAAGCACATAAATAAAAAAAATTCTCAAATCTGAAGAAGCTTAAACCGAGCAAAAATCAATACCAAAATACAAACAGATATAGATTTAAATCTATAACTATGAATAAAAATATGACTCATGATTCTATCATAATTATTCAATTTCAAAATTATCACTATACAAAGTACAATTTTTTGCCCATCACTTACGTTTCCATTAGCAATCCCAAAAAACCTACCAACACTGTCTTTTTCAACTATTATTGCTTTGTTGACCCACGTTCCACAGCGAAATAACATCAATAGAAAAAAAACTAATTGCTTCTGAATATCATTCACAGAATAAAAAAACAAAAGAAATATAATAACAAAAATTAAAGAACTGATAAGGTCATTGTTGGAATAAATGGTTTAACATCTTAGCGGATTGTATAGAGAGTGGCAAAAAAAATTTGAAAGAATTATATTTCAATGATCAAACAGAGAGTGAGAAATTGTTGAAAAAAAGAAAAACAAGAAGTGGATTTGAAGAAAATCAGGTTTAATAAGACAGAAAATTAATGAGAGAAATTGAGTAAACCAAAAAATAAAGAATGAGTGGGTTAGCCAAATATATAAATAAATTTATCTTGATGGGTTAGCCAAATATATAAATAAATTTATCTTGATTTGTTGTTTTTGAGTTTAATGAAAGTATGTGCTATTGAAATAATCATGTGGGATAATTTTCTCCGGAATCAATCTCCTTAGTTACTGAGTACCAAAAATTTGTATAATAAATTTCCAATATCATTTAGAAAAATAAATTTTAAAAAATTATATATATTTATATATTATTATATATTTTTTAAAAATTTGAAAATATGCAATTGCACGCCTTGGAATCAACACTGCTTTCAACTACACGCTTGCAATTCATATATAACATGCTATAATTTAGCATCAAAATTTTATTAAATATTCGTCGGGAGAAGACAAGCAAGAGAGATTATTCTGCCCGTCGTCGTACATTACAGTGTCGTATTACATACTAACACCACAAAACTTCATCCTATTGATGTATGAATTTTTATTTTTATTTTTTTAAGCTAAGCTACGTCTAATATGGAATATCACAACCAACCAGTAATTTCAGCTCACAGTAGGTTGGAATCTGCTACTGTAATCTCAGATGTCATCTAAGATGCTCAAGATCTCAAAACTGAACAAACTTATCCCGTGCAATGCCCCATGTTCTTGGTTGGCCAACTTTGTTCAACCTCCCATTGACGTGTTGCCATTTCTCATCACACAATCAGGAGTGTACACCTTGACAAAATTTTAACGACCACAGAAAATTCTCACTTCCTGAAATCAAGAATGGTTATCGAAATCAATTTTGCAGAAAGTTTAATCAAGTAAATGAGATAACAAAACTTACACTTGAGGATCACCTTTTTAGTTGTTATACCATCACATTAAGAATGGAATCCAGGCAATTCATTGCCATTCACTTGTCCACTTCTTCAGGGATAACGGCCTTGCCAAGATAAACCTGTTGCATCTCCTCTCTCCATATCTGCATGAGGTGTGCATCACTTTAGTTAATTCTGGCTTCATTGAGCCATGTTTCAACAAAACAAGAAAGGGCTAATGATATTTGCAGCACCAAAATTTTCCTTGATTCTTTATCACTCACTAGATGTTCTATGTTCACATCAATGAGATGAAACGCAGGTGAGGGTGGAATGAGAGAGAGAAATTGGAGGTGGAATGACATTTGTTGAGGCATTGTTACAAATTATGTATCTCACAACCTAGTTCTCCAAAACAGTTTGCATGCATAATGTAGAAGTCATACAAGATAAAAAAGAGACAGTTCATATAAAACATAAACCAATCTTTTTCAAAGTTCAAAGAACAGTTCTATACCGTATCACGGAATTCCACCCGGATATGAGGAACATTTGTCCTGTGAATATCATTTCCATCTGGTCCTCTCTTGTAGTACTCTTTGCCAATCCAGTGCGCCTGAAATACAATTCAGTTGTCAGAAATCAGGTCAAACATCTGAATCCAAACACCTTGGTAAAGTAGAAATATTAGAGCATTATTTGCCAACACCGAAGGCAACTTCAAATGATCCAAATGGAAAAAACTACACTTAAAGACATCCATAATTAAATTTATGATTTGGCGATTTTAATTTATTATGACAGTGATAAATCAGCAGATGCTTGTCCCATACCAATTAATGTTGATAAAGCTTGTGATAATTACCACAAGGTCAACAGACAATTCACTATTCTCCAGGATGAGACTAATCAGCCAGTTTCTTTACACCCAGCAATCAACACAATCCTTTCTTCTTCTTTTTTCTATTTTTTAAAGCAAAAATGCAATTTTGTATTACATTTTCATTATCTCATCATAAGAGTGGGCAGCCAATGATGGCAGTACTAGCTAAAAGATAGAATTCGATGTCAGTTCACACTTCATATTCAATATTGACAATGATATGGGGAGGAAAGGTCTTTCTCAAATATAGATAAGGCATTATGGCTACCTTTCAGAAAATTCTAACAATAGAAAAATGCGTACAGTTAATTTTCTTGAGGTTGGAGAACATAAAATTGATAATTTCAAGTTCGAAACTAATGCAATTTAGGGGGATAAAATTATCAGGACCCGTATTATTTAATTCAGTTTAAATCTGATGGCTATAATATTGCCCATTTCTGTGTCAAGCAAGGACAAAGTACTTAAGTACATACCTTCAAAGCATGTGAGAAACCCGATTGGTAGACTGAATTCCGGGCTATCTCACACAGATCACATGCACTCAATTTCCACACCTGTTAGGGAAAGATTTTTAAACTTATTGACATTAAAAACTAAAAATTATTTGAAAATTTAAGATGAGAGCTCACAGAAGCAGCAATACTATATTCTTCCACCAAAGGTTCCTTTGTTAGGTGGATTTGGAGGGGATCATCTGTTGAAAGGGAAACATTGAGACCACGTAGGAAAAACATAGGGAAGGGATTCCGATGGTAATCCAAAAATAAGGAATTGTTGCTCAGAGGAGACATTGCCAGACCAATCTGTTAAAAGACATGTCACAATTGCAATTACAGATAATAATAATAATAATAAGTCAAAACTCAGTAGAGAATGAAAATATTTACCTGTGCTAGATAGTACAAATATTGAAGCACAGGAGATTTTCTCAAATTGATCCCATGTGCTATGTTATGAGATGTAAGAAATGTTGCAGCAAGGTGGTCAATGTCACCAGCCTGATAATGATGCGAATGTAAGTCCCCCAATCTAACATTTAAACATTTGCATCAAGTAGAAAAGAACTTTCATTAATACCTCTCCAGAATGTGGTCTGAATTTGATAGTTGTCATACCCTTCGATTCACGAAGCTGAAAAATAAAATAGTAGGCAAGTGAATGACATCAATATCAAAGACTAGCACCTATAAATTATCTAAATCATTGATATCAGAGCCACACAAAAAGGGAAAAGAAAAAGTAAAAAGAGCCAAGAAATGATTCCTTTGGCCATGTTTGCAGACATTCACTACTTCAATGGCTTGAATTTCTAATTTATAAGTTAGGTCTGAAAACGAAACTAATATTATATATTTGATATTTCAGATAATGATCTAATGATGGAAAAAAGTACAACAATGGAAAAAAATGGTGACAGTTTTGGGAAAAAATAGTCGGAGAAGAATGGGTGAATTGATTTTGATAAGCATCCACAAATAACAACTTATAGGGCATTGAAATTCTCTGAAGATACACGACAGACCTTGTTTAATGTGTACAGATTGGCATAACAGTAATACACATAATATGAATAAGCAGGATTGAACACATTGGTCCACTGAGATGGGGTAGGCATGTGCTTTGTAGGACGTCTTTCAGGCTTACTTTCATCATCTACCAAATCCAATCCAACAACCTGAGAATGCATTGAAAACCTAAGTCAGACAAATCAATCAGCCAAGAAAATAAAATTTTGTTCAGCAATAACCTTGAAGTCTAATATCAATAACTCTCTCCATAAAATTTGGGAGGTGATGTTATACAGAATGATGGCCAAAAAAGGCAAGGAATATTATCCCCAATACCCAAATTATTTTAAGCTTCACTGTTATGTAGTTGAGACAACTGAAAACTCATAGGTCACTTTTTTTTTCTTTTTCAGTTCAGGTGAATTCCCTGACAATCCTACCGGATGTCAATGGAACTCATTAACTAATACTATTTAGCAGGTTCAAATTGACTTTCTTAAGTCCATCGAGAATGCTTCTTGATTAAATTACTCTGGGTTAATGGGCAAATAGCTTGCTGTGGCTTCTAGTGTTTACAAGTTTCAACAACGGTTCCCTTTTTTTTTTCCTTTTTTCTTTTTTCTTTCTTTTTTTTTTTCTTTTGGGGAAAGGATGAACATAATAGTCAGCAAATAAATGAGAACATGCAGCAGGGAAAGCAAAGGAGTATCAGTAATCGTAAAGCAACAAACTAATTAAATATATCCAAATTTGTAAATTAGTTTCCAGGATTTAATTATCTTCATATTTAGTACTAAGATGCAGCAGGTTTGGGAATATAGTATAACAGGAAGTACAGCAAATCAGTATGTAATAACCATGTTTTCTACCCATTACAAGGGGCAGAGAAAAAGTAACAAACCTGTTTCAAGAAAACATGCAACTGAGGATGTGAATCTGGGTCTACAGTGACTTCAAACAGTGGGATAAAGATATTGTCAAGAATGTTCTGGAATGATGTCACAATCCCCATTTCCTTGTACACATTGTACAGTCTCGGAAGCTGAAAAGATCAAGACATTAAGAGTAGGAACTTAACAGTAAGAAGTGTTTCTTCTGTGGAAGTTATAATAGATAAACAGCCATATAGTTATCCAGAATTATATCAGATATCGGCATTCATAGTAAAAACAGTGGGTTCCCAATTAGTCACCATCTTCGGCAAACCAAACTACACTTAAAATCTCTTATCAAGAGAAAAATAAGTACAATATCTTAATAAATGTGAGATTTTTGAGGCCACAGATTACAGCCATATAAGTAAGAATAATGAAGCCCCTCGAACTAATGTTGAGTAACATCATAAGGCATGCTGATATATGCCGATAATATAACATTTAATATTGAGTGGAGCGTAAAGATAGGGGCTCATTATAACATTGCAGCCTTATGTAAAAGGAGTTTAAATGGATTGATATAGGTACCTGAATTAACCAAACAACGTTGTCACTGTACAATTCATTATTCACAATCCAGCTAGCCAATTGATCCCATTCACTTTGCTTCCTACCATATATTGATAACCTATATTCTGCCATCTGCAGCCACAAAGTTATGTATTGCATATAAACAATCCCCTTCAAGTATTTCCACAGATAGAAGAGATACATGAGAGTCCCCAAGAAATAAAGTGTAGATGACAAAGACTTCGTCATTACTGAATACAACAAATAATAGTCTGAATTTCAACTGTTATATAATAATAGGCATAAGGCATATCCGGCCCCCTATAGTTGTCCCGTTTTGCCATTTTGCCCCATAAAAATATTTTTTTGTCCACTTTGCCACTTAGTAATTTAAAAAAAAAAACAACATTTAGCCACCATAAAAGTAAAAAATACTGATGAAGTTAGCGCATAAATGCACATGCAATGACATGGCTATAACTACCAATAAATCATGACAAATGTGCAAATGATAGTCTACATGGCAAATGATGGCATTTTGGTTAAAAGAATGAAAACTGGGGTTATTTGGGAGAGGTTCATCTTCTACATATCCCCCTTCCTCTGTATTTTATTAACTTCATTGATTCTGGGAAAAGAAGTTGACGCGGTAAAGTGGAGAAAGAGTTGGTGATGTTAGATTGTTTCATGCTGATTATGGGAGCATTCGAAAAAATGAAACTCAATGCTGATTTCAGATTGTTTAGCAGTGTCATTATGTCAGATTTGTGTATGCAATAATGAAAAAATTGGTGTATGTTAAAATACCTCAAAGAAATCCCAATTTTCATAGGCATCTTTGCTCTAAGCCAAAGTGGCAGCTCTCTCCTCACCATTGAACTTCTTTATGTTGATTACTGAAAACTCCATTTTTGTCTCTCTCTAAGCTTTTTTTTCTCTCTCTTTACTAAAGGTCCTTGATTAATATTTAATTCTTCTTTAATATATATATATATATATATATATATATATAGAAATTATTTGCATAAGTGGGATTGTTGAATTACAGCATGTTTTCATTTCTTTTACTAATTACATATTAATGTCATATTTGATTAAAAGAAAAATAATTAAAAAAGAAATAGAGGGGGCCGGATATATGAATGGCATAAACCATTAATGGCATGTATCAATAGCATAAACCATTTCACGTGCCTCAAAGTTTGTTAAACTTTACTTCTTTTGCCATGTCAGTGCCACATCAGCAATAAGTGGCAGGAAGTAACACTTTTCTAAATTAAGAGATGGCATTAAGGGCCAAAAATGAAATAGAGGAGGCAAACAAGACAAAAAGTTTCTAGAGGGCAAAATGGGACAACTACGGGGGGCTAGATATGCTTTACGCCATAAAAATAAAACAGGACCTTTCACATACATGAAGAAAGAAGGGGGGGGAAAAGGGAAAGGGAAAGGGAAAGAAAAAGAAAAAGCTTCTAAAAAGTCTCCTCCAGTAGTGTAATTCAGTCTATGCAGTTAAGATACAACAATTGACAATGTTCATAGATAAGCGCACATAAATGCAAAATGCAGTACATCAAAAAGTCACAAAACATAACAACAATACATACTCTGAATTTCCTTAAGACTCAGCTTGGTTTTTGCCTGGAGGCTGGTGAAGAATACCTGACTAAGAAATGTATCCCTAGATAGAGCCCTAACACATTAACATGAAAAACTACTAGAACATACCACCTAACTTCCCTTAATTATCTGATCAGGTTTGGAGTGTTTTAAACAGATTCATGCCAAAACAATAAGAATAAGAATCAGGTAAAGAACGTAAAATTCCTCCAGTACTCCAGTAGTCCGGAAAATGCTCAAAAAGGAAAAGTGAACTAAAAAAGAATAACTCAAGATTCCATAATAGATGTTGACCAAGATATCGAAGATGGCAGACTAAACAAAATAGCATCCATATCTATCGATGAAAATTACCTACAAATAGGAAAAGGAAGTACCTGATATTTACTTGCAGCAAGATCAGAAAACACTTGTTTTGTTAGCTCAGCAAGGAAACGACCTGCTCATCCATGAAAAAGGATACAAAAGAAGACTAGACATTATCACAAGCAAGGAATGAAAATAAAATAAATAACTATCATTAAAATGTAAAGCAAGAATAAATGCTAAACATTTTTGAAATTTTAGCACCTGAAATCTCAACCTCCAACCTCCCTGCCCCCCATAATAAATAATATTATTTACTAAAAAAAATGCTTGGAAGAAATCATTACTTTCAGGATTGACTTCAGCATCTGACCTGGGGGCATTACCTAATAAAGAAACAATACATACCTTGGATAAGATTATCCTGCTTAAGGAAAATCTCCCTGAGCCTACTCTGACCACATGGATTATATTTAAGGTTGAACTTATCAAAACGATGAAAAGTGCTCTTGTCAGCATGAACATCCAAAAGGTCCACATTCAGGTCATACCTGTTGGGACAAATAATAATAATTAATCCTGCTTCTGAACAAAAATGTGAAACAATAGCGTTAAAGAGTTTCTTTTATGGTAATTTTCGGTGTAGTACTTTCTGCGGCACTCGAATCTATTTAAAATAATTGTGATTCACTTACATTGTGAAATACAAACTATTTAATACTTACCCAGTCAAATCTAAGCTCTCAAACACTTCCTTCAAAGTCAAGTATGTCCCATCCCGAAATATCACAACCTGAAAAATGGCACATGAAGTTCAAGAAGAATCCAATCGTTTATTTGGCAGTGCATATTTTCAACAGGGAAAAAAACACCGAGAGAAGAACGTCATATCATATATTTATTCTTCTGTTCATTATCAATTAAATCGGTAAATAATTTTGATTATGCTTAAAAAGCTCCCAACACAACCAAAGAATTCAATATTTTACCTCATCAGGCTCTTTCCTCAATTTTGACTTGATGAATCTTAAAAGATGTTTCTGGTTCATGCAGGCTGAATGATGAACATGTGTATCAACTTTCCGGACATTATAGAAGTCACGATGAGGAGCACTTTTCTGAGCAAGGAACTCCCTATCCGCATTAAGCATCAAATGAAGGTTGAATTTCTGAAAGGTGTCCGAATTAGCATGAGGTCAGGGTTCAAACACTTATCCACTAAAAACAAGCCTGCATTTTAACTAATCAGCAATCAAGTGCAGGGATATATACTTGTTCTAGAAGATTTAACCGATGATGACACAAAGTTCTGATATTCCCAGCAGCAATAACTCTAAGTAAGTGATGCAAATCAGTGAAGAAGGTTGTTGCATCAGCAACAGGAAAGAGCTCTTCCTTAGCTATAAACGAGGATAAAAATAGTAGAAAAAGAAAAATTCAATTAACATCCTAACAATAAGTTATTCCATGAATCATAATAAGCAAGAAAGGATGAACAAATATTGAAACTTACAATCTTTGTTTGGATACACATGAATGGCCCCATCTTGCATCTCAAAATAATGCTGTAAAAAAAGTGTAACTCGGGTATGAACAAAAACAAGAATTAAGTATGAATTTTGAATAACAGATCAACAGGATTGAATCATATATACAAACTCACTTCAGACTTTCCCTCTGGAGCATAGAAGAATGGGTCTGGATTAGGCTTTGGTGTGCCAGGGTCAGAAATAATTTCTTTCTCCCAAGGAGCAATTGCTTCCTTAAATACATATCTTTTTCGAATTTCAAGGCATTCTTGAAGTACTATATAGGCCTCTACCTCATCAGGTGATGGTACCTCTATACAATAAAAAAAAATACAGATAAGAAAGACATATTGGAAACCATAAGAAAGACCATACACCAATTTCAAACCATACATAGAAAAGGAAAAGGAACAAATTTTAGAGTCCAATTGAGCATAAAAGTCATATTGGAAACTTCTCATAAACTTACAAGAAAGACATTTCTCAAACAAATAGATTCACCACAAACAAACTAAGAAAAGCAAATATAATTTTGTGAGGATTGGACAGATTGAGATCTGTTTAAACTATATATATCTTTAAAACACAGAAATGGCAACATTGTCACATTTGAACTTTCTCAATATGTTGCTTAATTTATTATCCTGCATCACATAAATAAAACTGTGTGACAATGGGCAATAGCATGAGGCTAGCAATACAGTAAACTACACGAAACAACTTCACACAACCTGCAAATACATGCTACCCCAAATTACAAAGAAAGTGCATTCAAGTAGTGAGATAAGTACAGGACACCAGCAATACTGAAAAAATACAAGAAGCAACCTGAGATAAAACCAGCAAATACATGCTACTCCAAAGTTACAAAGAAAGTGCATTCAAGCAGTGAATACCTAGAGGAGTAATTTTAAGCCTAGCAAAGGTTTCCTGTTCCGGCTCTTTCCTTAGAATGTCAGCTGCAATTGGATCGGGCTGAACACCATGCAAGTCACCAGATACACTATGTGATCGAATCATGCTTGAAGCAGGTATAGGCAATTGCTCTCCATTGGCAATAGAATTAATATGTTCAGGTCCCTGCACGAGTGGTTCAAAAGTAATCCTATAAGCCTCAATTTACGCATTACAGAATCACAAAGTGGCAGCAAATTTTGCCAAAATGATCACTGCTTTTGCATGTACACATATGAATGTGTGAGAGAGGGATTAACTCACTGAGAGGAAGAGACTCACTGAGAGGAAGAGCAAGAGGTTTGTTCACAGTACAAAGTAAGAATGAGTAGCATAAGCAAATAACAAACTTACAGCATTTCCATTCATATGCAGATAAGAATGAGTAGCATAAGCAAATAACAAACTTACAGCATTTCCATTCATATGCAGATATGTAGTGTCAAGCTTAGCACTGTCAGTCATATTATCTTCCTCATCTGATCCTTCCATACTTTCGAACGCACTAGCACTTGCAACAGGAGATTTTGGAGAAGTTGGTCTAAGAAGATTTCCACTTCTCTTGGGATGGGCAGCAGCCTTTCCTGAAACAGAAAGATGCCACATTCTATCAGCGAAACAAGATTATCAATTACTGTTTTACAGGAAAATGAAGGGAGGAATGAGTTCAATCCCAAGTCATGTAGAGTCAGACCCATTAAGCTAGAGCTGCTGCCCTTTCAGATATGACTACCAAATGGTGTTCACAAAAAGGTGCAACTGGTACCAAGTTTATGTCTTGGTGAAAAAAGTGTTTTTGGGGCAAAAAAGACACAATGGAGCTCATGAGAATCTCCAAGTTGTATACTGAGATGAATTAATTCCTTACTATTTATCAGTCCTAGATTTAGATTCATAAATGTTCTTGACTGGATGAAAACGTTCTAAAAGAATGCTAATTCTACCCCACAACATCATAACAGAGGATTCACCACACTCTATCCGTTTTTCCTCTCGTATTGAAAGTTGCTTTGAGTTTTCACGGCTAATAATAATAATAATAATAATTTTTTTAGTCTGTGAATTTTTTTTGAGTTCCTTCAAAGTCCAAATGGAACATAACACTGCATCGAGTCAATAAAATATACCCAGAATAATCTCTCTATAAATTTGAGTACACAGTTAAAATAAACATGATAGCCGTCAATTCAAGCGGAGTTTTATCACTCCGGCGTGAATTCCGACATGGCCATACCTTCAGGCAGAGTGTGAAGCGTCGGCAATCCAGGCGGAATCCCATCGACATGCAGCGGACCGTTCCGCTTGTCCTCTCCATCCACTCCTCCACCGCCAGCAGAAATGACCGTAACATCCGGCAGGGACGCAGAGCCACGCCGGTAATATCCATTCCCCTTCTTCTTCCCATGGCTACGGCGCTTCTTCAAATGCTGAGGCGAGTCCCCATCCGAGTTATCATCTTTATCCCTCTCTCTTTCTCTCTCCACCGCCTTGGCGAACTCCAACAACTGAGTTAGGGTTTTCCGGTGCATATAATATGCCGATACCGCGACCAAGGAAGCTCCGACCAGCGCCGCCATGGCCAGATGCACCGTGTTAGTATCCATATCACACACACTCTCTGTCTCTCCCTACAATCTCTCTGCGTATAGGTAAATCTTGTGGGAGAGTAGAAGTTTGTTTATTTAGGAGAAGGAACTGCGAGCCCAAACAGCAGAACTGAAGAGGGAAACTCAATGAGCTGAGTTTTATTCGTGAAAACTGCGGCTTTTTGCCATATTTATAGCCTAACTAAAGCAAGAGCACATATTCGCTCTCTCTCTCTCTCACTTTCCCCTTTTTTTTTTATTAATATAAATTTATTAAAAAAAAAAAAATAACCTTTTATGCTCTCTCCCCAGCAGTAGCAAGTAAGTGCAGTGGGAAATGCTATTTGCTCTGTTCTTTTCTTTTCTCATTTTGTGACAACCTTCTTCTCCAGGGGCTTTCGTATTTTCTTTGGAAAAAATATATTTTAAAAAAAATATTTATAGTTTTAATTTTTTAAATTTTAAAAACTATTTTTATATAGAAATAAATATATAGGAGATTTGAAAAAAATAATTTATAAAAAAAATACCTTTTATGTTCTCTCCCAACAGGGGCAAGTGAGTGCAGTGGGAAATGCTATTTGCTTTGTTCTCTCCTTTTCTCATTTTAAGACAACCTTCTTCGGAGCTTTATTATTTAATTTGGAAAAAATATTTTTTAAAACGTACTTTATAGTTTTAAATTTTTGAATTTTAGAAATTATTTTTAAACAAAATTAAATAAATAAATATTTCTTTCAAAAATAAATTTGAAAAAAATAATTTATAAAAAATTAAAAAAATTCAAAACATACTTTTAAAATAATTAACAATAATTCTAAACATTTCATTAGTATCTTCAAAGTTAAGTAAAATCAATGGAAAACAATCTAGTCTATATCAAAAAAAAAAAAAAAGTTAAGTAAAATTAATGGAAAACAATCTAGTCTATATCAAAAAAAAAAAAAGTTTGATATTATTGGTTCGATGACCAAAATTATAAAGTTTTGAATTATAATTCCTTTATACCATTTCTCCAAATTAATTTTTTAAGCATTTTATTATATTCTTAATATATAATATATCTTTCTAATAATATCATAAAATTAATTTTTGTTTATTCAATTAAAAGAGATTGAACGTAAAGTAATATTAGAATAAAGAGAAAAACCAACAACTTTTAGCTTAATAATACTAATCCAGTGATCAGAAATATGAAATCTTAAATTATAATTTCAAATCGGATTTTTTATACCAAAGAACAAAGAGCAAAGAGTATATGCGTTTGGGAATAACTATGTTCATTTTATTAATCATGTTTAATGATGGTTAACTATTAAATAATTAGTATTAATATAATAATATTAGATAGTGATTAATTAAAGGGAAAGAGGGTAGTTGTAAAGTTTCCAATTTAAATGTTTAATTAAATTTTTTTGTTGGACCCTTCTATAAAAAAAAAAATAAAGAGCAAAGGCAGGTGGGATTGGAAGTAACTATAACGATGTGTTCATTTAATTAAATCATGTTTAGTGAAGGTTAATTATTAAGTAATTAGTGTGAATAATTAAAGGGGAAAGGGGGTGGAGATGGGATACGGGGTGAGAAAAATCGAACCGAAATCAAAAATCGAATCAAATTAATATCAATTCAGTCTAATTAATTCGGTTTTTAATATATTAATTGGTTCAGTTTAAAATGTCACAAAATCAAAATAACTGAACTTATATTAAAAATATAATTTTATACATATATATAATTAATATATTTTTTTACTATATATTAAAAATATGTAATTATATATTATACTATATAATATTTATATTTTAATATATTATTTAATTATATTATATACAAAACCGAATTAATCAAATCGAATCTATTTTTCGATTCGATTTGGTTCTTACTTTCTATTCAATTCGGTTACTAAAATTTCAATAAATCAATTTGTTGTTTTTTCGGTTTTGAACCGACATAATGCACACACCCTAATACGTGGGGACTAGGAAGGGGAGGAAATTGGTGGAGTTTTTTTCATTATCCATATTTATAAATAATGCGTCCAAATAGAAGCAACCTACACCTGTTCAATGCTGAAACCCTATCTACGATGGCACTAATAAAATAATGTGGGGTTTTTCTAATTTAATTAAAGTCTCAAACTCGAATTACATAACTATTTTAAAATTTATGTGAAAATATTTTATTACCCTTAAAGACTTATCATGCATAAACAGAATTAATTTTAGTATATGATACCAATTGATTGGCTGAAAATATATGTAGTCTGACAAAAAAAAAAAAAACTGTTGAAACCCTATCTACAATGGTATTAATAAAATGATGTAGGCTTTTTCTAATTTAATTAAAATCTTGAACTCGAGTTCTGAACATGTAACTATCTTAAAATTTATGTGAAAATATTTTATTGTCTTTGAAGACCTATCATGTACAAGCAGAATTAATTTTATTATATAATTATAATTGATTAGCTGAAAATACATGACAAAAAAACTGTGAAAACCCTAAAAGGAAAGCATTTTACAATTTTTTTTACTCAGTATATATTCTTAATTGACTGGCTGAAAATATATATTTATTGCATAAATCATATAAGCTCATGATTTATCAATTTTCCTTCCACACTTTTTTTTTAATACATATAAACATTTGATTTGAGGGAGTATTTGAGATTGCACTTGAGTGTTCCAAAACCATTTTTTGAATTTTTTGATTTAATTGAATTATTTTTTAAAATTTTTTATGAACTGTTTTTTCTAAATATGTTTCTGGAAAAAACATTTATTTACCTGTTTATACCAAAAATAGTTTCCAAAATTAAAAAAAGTTAAAAATACGAAATTTTTTCCAAAAGATACTTTTTTAAAACTCAATGCCCAAACGACCTTAGTTTAAAAAATTATTTTAGCACACACAAGGACAAAAATTATTAGTAAGCTACTAGTTTATAAGAAATTAAAAAAGAAAAAGCTAGTGATAAAAGATGGAATATTAGTGGGTATGGCGTTGGATTCCCGCTAATAACTTGGTACATCCATATACTTGCGAATTGTCTATTTCATCTTTTTGTTATTAAGATTTTATTTTCATAATTTTTTTAGTGGAATTTCAGGATTTTGGCCATCATGCTTTTTAGGAAATTCGTGATAAAGTAGAAGAATAATACCCTGAAGTGGAAAATATGCTAATCGATTTAATCGGGAATTATCTTCTTAAATGTTCAATTGATTCTTTATATATGATTCATGACGGTAATAGTTTAATTAGATATTTCAAATTCGAATTTTGAATATATAACTACTTTAAATACTCTAAGAAAGTGAATCGCCACTTTTCGAAGTCATACCCAATAAGACATGAATTAATCAATCTAATTCTGAATAACAGATTTTTTCCAGTAAAATTACAAATAACAAAAATGTTACTTATTGAAAGGATGCAGACCCGAAAGCAATCTCATCAGTGGCAGGTTCACCATTTTGGGGCCTGTGAAGTATGAATTATGGACCACCATGCCTCAGCTGCGCATAGATGGTCTTGTTTTGTTTTTATTACTATTAGATTGTTGATAGGTAGAGCACCAATAAAATAACTTACACAGACAAGTCACAGATCTTTCCTGTCTTAGCCAATCAATTATTCTCCAGTATAAAGATAAAGCTAAATAATAACGTATAATTGCAAATAATTATTCTAAGCCAATATGACAGCAGCTACATTTCTTCAGCAACCAGTCCCCTCCACCAATCTAGCTGAAACACTTCCAGCCAGTTTCTTGGATCAATATGTAACGTTCCTCAATTTTTTTTATCAGAAAAGCTCCTATTTCTAGGTTCACAATAGGAAATTACATTGAGGAAAAACAATTTATTTACTGTGAAACCTCACGTAAATATGGTGTAAAAATATAGAAAAATGCTTCCATAACCACAATAACTTGGTAATTTTAGTTGTCAAGAATACTGAAATCTGATGGTAACTCAAATTCTAGTGCAAATACTAGAAATTGTGTTAGATACTCAGATACAAATTCCAACAAGGAAAAACATCCCGTCAAAAGAGCAAAATCAATGTCAACTTGGGAATGCAAAAGATGGCAACTTAGCAATCTGTGTGTCTATGGCAAGTTCAAGGTCTACTATTGACCAAAATCAAATTTTGCTTCATTAAAAGCACTGAGAACAACATTGCACTTGAAAAATTACAAACTTATACCCTCCATTTTCAAGTTAAGATCATGTGATTATGAATCTTACTAATTACAAACTATAGGCCCCTCCGGTATTCTAGTTGCTTGGTATTCTCCAGCAACACCTGCCAAGAAAACCCAGTTAAAAAAATTGCAAGACATGCTTTTCTTACATTTACCAATAAAATTAAAAATGCATCAATATATTGACTTCCTAGAATACTATTGGAGTAGATTAAATACAAAAATATTTCTCACTTCTCGGATGTAATTTGCTATTGCCTTGCAGCCTTCAATAGCAAGTTGCATAACATTTTCGAAGATATCCATGGGCAATTTGGCATCCATCTGCATTATATAAATGTTCCTAGTTTAATGTTGATCTTGAGTTAATTAAGCAATCAAGTTGAGGAAAATTTGTTGATCTCTATTTTCTGTAAGAGATCTTAGAAAAAGAAGAGATGATGAACACAGGAAGATTAAAGTGAAAATTGTATGAAAAGTAAGAGATGCTCCAAACATCACAAAAATTGATAGCAGAAAGCAGACTTTGTTAGCCAACTCTTATACCGACAAAACAAAGATGTATCATACTAAGATAACTACAATGATTTGGCAGTTTCATTTTTTAGTAATTCTTTTACCTGAAGAAGGTTTAGCTGGGATGGAGGTGGACAAGATGTCAAGGTTGGGGGGAGGAAAATGAAGTTGCACAACAATCCTTGTCACTAAAGAAGTAATTACTCAAATCCAAATTTCTACCCACATCATGCAGTATTAAGAAGCTTCTATAATAAGAAAAGCACAAGCAACAAACTAATATTTAAAAAATATGTTTTACTGAGAAGGCAGTTCACTTTTAGAATGATAAACACCTGAAGAAGAGTCATTTTGTCCAACTTAGGTAAAATTCCAACAGTAACATCTGGACCTCCTGCACTGTCTTCAACGTAGTTTAAATCTGCAGTTATTGGATAAATCTCAACTTCAAAATTATACATCTTAATTATTATTGGAAACAAAAATTACACACATCCAAATGGCACAAAATTAAAGGTACCAAGCAGAGGAGTGCTATTGAGGTAACCAGAACTACAGGAAGTAACAAGATCACGCATGGGTATTCCAGCATCTGCTAGAGCCAAAGTTGCAGCATTGATACATGCAGATCTAGTTCCTGCGGACAATAAAAGCAGGATAAAAGACCAAACCACTTCTATTCTTGAAGATGAATCGTTTAGCAAAGTGAAGCATCTGAACAGCTTCCACCACTACTGTAGGAGCTGCTACAAGATTTATTGGATATAGGATGGTCCAGCCTATTTGCTTATTAGCACAGAAAGCATTTGAGTGTTATAGACAGGAATCCATCAATCCATGTACAAATACAAGATCAATTGAATTTATATTATTTTGGGACAATTATCAACGATTAAGAAAAGGATTTGTACATGAATTGAATATTACCTCCATCTGCTTGGAGAACTTGCACATAGATATCTATCTGCAAATATATAAACAATGATTTAGAGAAAGAAGAAGGGGGAAGCAATAAAAATCAACAGATCCCAAGATTTTGCAATAAAACCTGGGAATGAGGCATCAAGTGTGTCAATATGCAAGCTTCCATTGTCTGACGAATAACTAAAGATATTTCTGTTGATCGCCTGCATATATAATGAAATACTAATATATAAGAAAACAAATATTTACCTACACCACAGAAAAGAATTCTTAACAATTGGGATAGCATTGATAAACAGTGTGCAAGAATGAGTTAATATTTGGAGAACTAACCAAAAATATATGCACTGTAAAAAAACAGTCCAATTTGAGACAACCATTTTGGAAAGTTAAACAATCTTATGCTTAACAACACTAGTGATTTATGATACGACAGTAGAAACTATAAAATCCTGAAAGCAGTAAAGATGTAGTTAATCTCTTTTATGTTCTAGTTATTCCATCACTTAAACATTAGAGAAATAATCTTATTAAAACAAAACAACCACCACTAAATCAACTGATTTGATTATTTATCAGCATGATTAGCATTTAAATTTGATATCATATCTGGCATTTAAAGAAACTCAAAAAGGTCAAAAAGAAAAAGATCAAGGAGGTGGACATTAAATGCTCTTGAGACTCTAAAATGCATTCCAATAAGCAATTCCAAGTTTGCAGGTGTGGAATTGGAAAATTTCTCAAAGCTTTTGTTGAACAGAAAAGACCAATTGCACCAGTATGGACAAGTAGTCCTCGAACTTAAGCATAGGCTGGACAGCATTCTTGGAGCGATAGTTGCATAATAAACACCCTGATTTAGATATCAGTATCCTTCTTTCACACTTGTTGAAGCCTCCATCTTATCATTGTTGGCATCACTTGCAGGTGGATGTATTTATTGATCTATGAAAACATTTCAATATATCATTTTTATATTTTACTGAATTGAATCCCAAACAAATTTCCCTCCTATTTCAATAGCATTCAGGATGTAATTAGCATTTGTTTAGTTATAATTATATTTTTCTAGTTATTTTGAGTGCACAAAACCTCTACTTATATTTTGACGTCATACAACCATAAATAAATTATTAAGATGTTCAATTATTCACATTATGAATCAAGAACTTCATTATCATGTTATGTTAATAATTGGAGTATATTACATATTCAAATAGATTATCGCATTGGGTATCACTAGACAGTTATCCCAATCAAACTTACCTAATCCCATTCCAATATTAACAGTATAAACTCCCACAAATAAAAAATTATAATAAAAAACATAAGTTAACAATTCAGAGGAAAAAAAATGCATTCTCAAACATAATATGAGATATTACCGATCACCCTTTGGTTTTCTCATGCGATCTCCAGTACTAAAATTAGCCATGCAGTACTCACAACGCACCTGAAGTATGCATAAGTGAAAATAGTTTGTTAAGAGAGTTATTCCTGCATTTGGAAGGAAAAATATCTTGAAGTGGGTGTAAAAATACATGATTAAATATATGTTACCAATGCATGGTCGTTGATCTGTTGGCTCCTATTCTGGACCTGGATGATACGGGAGTAACTCACTCGAAGACAGCCTCACTACCAGAGGAATACGACAGAGAAATAAAAAGAAAAAAAGAATACCTCTCTTGGCCCATATACAGCCGCAATTACTTTAGTGTTGCCCATCTCAAAAATAGCAGACCTGCTCACCCCAACTTTACTTAAAATGCTTTAAATCAAAGCCAACAAAAATGAACTAAGGTTGTTAGTATACCCATCTGCTCTCGCAACAGCACCAATCTGTGCTCGAAGTTGCCTCATCTGCAATTCGCAAGATTATAATTGATTTTACTGCTTGATAAGATTGCAACTAATTATTGGAATGCAGAAAATAGACCAAATTTAAACAGTTGGATAAAATTGCAAAAAAGCACGAAGAGGTTTGCATATTTTGCATCATTAGGTCTTTAAAATGCAGTAAATTAAGCAAAAGATGAAAAAGAGAATGGAAGTTCAGTGAAATATCATTTAAGTAAGCATTAATGTAATAAACCAGTGAATAAATAGGATAGTACATGAAGGAAAGCAGAGAGCCATACCTCCATGGGGCGTCGTCCGTCTAGACGGAGTCCTTCAGGACTCACAAATTCCATATCTGAGGATGATGAAGGAAGCAATAAAGAGAGAATCCGAGAAGACTCTGGAGGCTAATAAATTCACATGCAGATCTAAATTGCTTGCAATTTCACAGCTACGACGGCACCGACGCGGGTGGAGCGGCTGAGGAGAGAGGCGGCGCGCGTTTGAATATTTCATTTTCAGAATTCAGGGGCTTAAATATGTTTATGTATATGGGTTAAAACGCCACAGCATGATAGAATTCGACCAGTTCGGTTAATTTGCGATTTTTTTTGTAAAATAACCGAACCAACCTGAAATATCTGAAATTTTCTGAAAATTCAACTGAGATCAAACCAAATAATCAAACCTAACAAAATAATTATTCAATTAATTCGATTATTTCATTTAATCCAACTTGGCTTAGGAGTGAGCTACGATTGATTTGGCTAATTAACTAAATTAATTCGGTTAATTGTGTTGTCGTTTATTCACCGAACCAAACTTTTCACCTTTAAACCATCAACCGTTCCATTATTCTCATTTAAACAATCTATTCCAAGATTTAATTCCACATTGACATAAAATAAATATGGACTTAGGATGCTACTTAAGATAGAATAATATAATGATTTTACATTTTGAGATAATAGAAATGATTTTGTAATTTGCATATAACAGACATATACTTCCAATATAAAAAAAATATGTATCTATATACTTATAAAAAATATTAATTTTTATAATAAAAGCTAGTTTTTTTATTAAAAAAATACATATATTTTTTCATTGAAATTGTATGATAAAAAAAAAAAACTAAAAACACTAGAAAAAACAATTGATCAAATGACAAGCTAACAAAAGGAGAAAAAGAAAAAAGATTCTCAAACTTGCCCATCGCTAATCACTACTATTCACAATTAAAAATCCAATTTCTTGCATTAAAATTCAAGCAATGGGTTTCAGACTTATGAAGATTCTGGTTTTATACTTGTTGTTTTGCCTTTTTGGTCGAACAATTAATACATTACTGAAGGCACTGTGCTTTAAAAGATACAATATTAGACAGTTGCTGAGGAATTTTGCCAATTGCAAAACTGAATATTTACAACTACATGTTCTTTTTTATGAAGGAAGGATGGGAGGATATAATTATAACTAATTATTGGATAATATCTTTAGACATCCAATCCTAACACAATTATTTTCGGCGGCAAAGTCAGACATTTTATGTTAAAAAAGTAAAAAATTAGAAACTTAAGTTTACAGTATAAAAATAAATTTCTAACATTTTTTATGGATGGATAAATTTTAAAAAATTATATAAATTTACATATTATTATATATATTTTTAAAAGTTAAGTAAGAACTATAATCTTCCTTTTTATGAATTTGGCTCCGCTAGTGAATAAATATTTTGTTGCCCAACAACCGTAACATTGGCCAAGCAATATGTGCCGCAAAAAGTTCCACTAATTTCTTAGGTATAATTTGAATCAGTAGGAAGCAGAATCCTATATGCTTTGGTGGATTGGATTTTAGAATCCAATTCCTTCCCCAAGCAAAAAGAATATGTTTAACCTATGATATGTATTTAGGTGAGAATATAACATATACTAATTAGGCTCTATTTTGTAACGCCAATCTATATTATAATCTAGTTTGACCAGAAAATATATATAATTTGATCAATAATATATATTTGGTAAATTAGATTATTTAGAAAAAAACTAGATTATAATCTAAAAAAATAGTAAAACTATCATAAAAAAAACTAGCAACTTATTATTATTTTTCCTTTATATCCTTACTTGTTCTATAAAATGGCATATTATAATAATAATATAATCATTTAATATGCATATATATATATAATAATAATAATATGTTAGATGTTAAATTTAGACTTATTTATTATATTGCGATGAAATATTAATATAATTTTTATAATATATAATATGTATGTATATTATATAATTTATTTACATTATGTATTTAAATATATTTTCATATAATATTTTTTATTAATGTAAATATATATTTTATGTCATTTTATATTTTCCAGCTATCTTTTCAACTAAATTATCAGTTATGAGAGTTTCATCTACTACATTAACAGCTAATAACTTGATTATTGGCTAATTTTACTAAATAGAATCTTAATCATAAATGTTATGTGATTCTTGTTTATAGGTTTATGACATCGTTAAACTTAAAAATGAGTATTTTATAGCTCTTAAAATCTTATCCGGTACGAACGTTATTAGTTTCAATATATAATATTAATTAATTGGATGATAATGCATAAAAAAAATTTTGCTATCATGAAAACCGGTACAAAGTAATTAGTTTCAATATATACAGTAATAATTGATTGAATGAAAATACATGAAAAAAAAAATGCTATCATGGAAGAATACTCCCCATATTATAGATTTAGTTGGAAAAATGCGCACACATATGTAATAATAATCATGTCATCGTATAAATTATTTTGAATTTTTTGTACCATAAACTTTTATAGTTTTTGTATTTTTTTAATTTTTATTGATTTGGTTTATAAGCTGTAATTAAATTGAATAATTAAGATACCTTACACAATCATATTATCAGATGTTATATATATTTTAAAATATATATTGTTATATTTTTTTATTACAATTTGTCATTTATATAAAAGTTATCTTAATATGATACTAAATCCGATAATATATTATACTATTTGTCATTTATATTTTATTACATTATATTAATATATTATTTCGTTAGATTTTCTATTAGAAATATATTAGATTGCAGTGAAATAAAAAAATATTATTCACCGCTAAAGTTTGATTTATTGTACTAATATTTCTATGATATTTAACTTATTATGCTATTATTTTTACGAGATTTGACATATTATATTAATATCTTATAAGCAAAAGAGAATATTGTTTATGATTAACTGTAAACACTTCAAAATTTAACAGAAATATTACATAATTTAACAAATATAAAACATATATGACAAATAATATAAATTTTAAATATCAAAAAAATAATAGTGTAATATGTCAAATATCAATAAATAAATAGTAATTTTTTTTTTTTATTTTATTTTTATTCTTAATTCGGTTTATCATAAAATCAATAAATAGTCGTACCATTTTCAATCTATGAAGGTATTGATGAAATGACATGAGTCTTTTTAATTTAACTAAAAGTCTCGAGTTCGAACCATATGCATGCAACTATTTTAAAACTTATTAGATAGTACTTTGCTACCCTTAAAGTTATATTCAGCACGAACAAAATTAATTTCAATGTATGATTTTAATGGACTAACTAAAAATACATGAGTAGATAAAAAAGAAAAAAATATTATTTACCTTTTGTGATTTGACATAATATATTTGTACTCACATTATATTTGAAAAATATATGATTTGTCCCATTTATTTTATTTTCATTAAATTAACTATATTTAAGTTTTAAAGCATTTACCATTAATAAAAAAGAATATTCTTATTTATTTAGATAATACTAATATAATATGTTAAAATTTATAAGAGTATTAGTATAATAAATTAAACTTGTAATGATATATTAATGTAATATATCAAACTTTTAAATAGTAAATAGTATAATTTTCAAAATTTAAAAAATATTAATATATTATATTAAATCAACTTAGCAAATTATATATTTTTCAAATATTATAAGAATATTAATGTATTATGTTAGTAAATATAAAACTATTATCATTCGTAGTTGTTAGTTTTTTTTTTTACCTTGAGATTTGAAAATTATAAGAGTAAAAATGATAATAGTTTTTTTTTATTCCTTTTGGAGTTGCTAGCAAAAATTAAAGAGGGGAAATATAAAAAATTTTAACACTAAACGACGTCCTATTTTATGTGTCCGGCGTTTTGACTCACGTCAAAAATGCAGTTCAACACTTCGTGCTCTGTCGAAGGTTCGTTGTCGAACCTGGCACGACCGGAACACATCGACCTCGATACCCCCGATATAGGGTCCCAATGAAACTTTAAATCCACCGATTAAAAATCTGCCACGTCACCGACATACCTCACTTTGAGTACAATAAAGCACACACTATCTAACTAGCTCTTCTTCCTCCCCCACTTCAAAATTTATTATTAAAAAGTCTCGATAACTCTCAGAGCCAATCTGCAAGCTCCAGTACTTGCTTTTATCTTCAATGGCGTCCGCACTTCACACCGTTTTGTCCATAAATTCATCGACTACTCATGTTAAACGTCGTCGAACTCGCTGCCTTTTCCCTCCCCTCACTATTTCCGTCACAAGTGAGTCCGCTCGCCTATGCTTTGCTGGACTCTATGTTTATCTTTGAATTATTCAGGATAAATTTATGCTGTTTTCAGGGCGTAGGCTTACAATTAGAGCAGCAGAAACCGATACTAATGAAGGTTTTTCAGTTATTAAGCATTTATGTATTCGAGTTTCTTCAGTGGGGGGATTAATTAGTGACTTTTGCTGGTTACTTATTCGTGAATTTCTGAACCAGTGCCTTGTTTGTGTATATGTGGCAGTTAAACCTCAGGCACCGGATAAGGCGCCTGCCAGTGGTGGTTCAAGTTTCAATCAGCTTCTTGGAATTAAAGGAGCGGCGGAAGAAACTGTGAGTGCTCAATAATCCCTTATTTTGAGATAATATATTGAGCTTCAATTCTTAGTTATATTTATGTTACTGTTTTATTTAGGTTTTTTTTTTCTTGCTTTGGTGCCAATGAAACCGGAATTTTAAACTTTTCCAAATATAATTTAGTACAAGTTTATCAAGATTGAGATTTGCCAAGTAAAGGCAATGTAGTGAAATGAATAAAAAACGAGAAATGTGTATGTGTGTTTTTTTAAATAATGTGTAACAGCTTTAATAGATTCCTGGGTCATAATTTTTGAGGAACCAGAGAAACATACAGGGAAAAAGGAAAAAGATGAAAAAACTGAACGAAAGGGTAAAATGATTTAATGGTACCATAACTTTTGCGTTTGTATCAAATTGGTACCAAAATTTTTATTTGTAATCAAATTGATACCAATTCTTTGAAATTAGTTTTGGATTATGTTTTGGCTGACCTGAACACCGAATTTGCTGATGTGGACGCCAAAAAATTTTTTGGTACCATGATTTGAAACTCAACTTCAAAGTTTTGGTACCAATTTGATATAAAACAAAATTTTGGTACCAATTTGATACATATACAAAACTTTTGGTACCAATGAAACGTTTTACCCTAAAGATTTTACATTAAGAGATTAGCAAACCCCTGGTCAAACAAAAAGAGAATAACTTTTCTCCCTAAGAGAAGAAAAAATAAATGCTGAATCCCTTGCTTCTTGCATCTACAGCACCTGGTCAAAAATTTCGTTTAGATCCCCTGGTGAATGACTGCTAAACCATAAGTCCACTCAAGTTTACCTGCTGCTTATTCCATCTAAATAAAATTTATTGGCAAAAAGTGAAGAAAGCTTGTTTATATCGGATTGGATGTGCCATTTTGAGTACTAGCATAACCATCTTTATTTTTTAAAACTTTGAAGCAATGTATATTAGTTTGGGTTAACAATCAGCGCCTAAAAGAAGTTTCTATCTGTTGCATTCTGGGTGGCCTTCAAGTGGTAGATATTCCTCATAAGAAGGAACTAAATAATAAATAAAAGAAACTAATGCTCTAAGGAAAATAATTTTGCTGGATGCAGCTTTCTGAATTTTATTTTGTTCTCTGCCAATTGATTTTATTGGCAGATCAAATGTATCTTTGTTTGAGATAAAAGTTCAAAATAAATTATAACCCATGTAAAAGGTGCAAACTTATTGTACGATTCATATCCTGCAGAACAAATGGAAGATCCGTCTTCAACTCACAAAACCTGTCACTTGGCCTCCATTGGTATGGGGAGTAGTTTGTGGAGCTGCAGCTTCTGGTATTCTTTTATGAAATTGAAAGCATCTTCTATTTCTTAACTTACTTATCAATATATATCCTTACATAAATTCTACAGAAAAAGTGCCATATATGACATAATAATTCTAAGTTGTCAGCATGCAAGCATTTTGAAAACATCGCAGATTATTTTTTCATGCAATCAATGGATTTTGGCCCTTAAAAGTGTGATGCAAACTACAGTAATGAATTGATTCTGCTTCTTTTCTTCCCTTTTCTGATTCCTCCCTTCCTGTTCTTATAGCCATAAGCCATGCAGGCTATCAGTACTTGATTCATAAATGTTTGCATTAGTGTTTCCCCTGTTCTGTTGCATGTGGATACTACATCAGTTAAGTAGCTCATTTGCACTGATGGAGTTCACCTGCATGCTCAGTAATTAGCTCTACTTTAAATGTACGAGAAAATGATAAGAAATATCACCAAGTAACCATGCATTTCTGATTCTTGCTTGCTTTGCAGGAAACTTTCAGTGGAATTTTGAAGATGTTGCTAAATCAATTGTTTGCATGCTGATGTCTGGCCCATTTCTTACCGGATACACACAGGTTCTGCAAAACCATTGACCGCAATTTCTGTGTTTGACTGAATTTCTTACCTTATTTATGTGTTTGACTGAATTTAAACCATTGAAAAAGATTTTTGCAATCTTTTTTTCACATTCATAGACACTCAATGATTACTATGACCGAGAAATTGACGCTATTAACGAACCTTATCGTCCAATTCCATCAGGGGCTATTTCTGAGAATGAGGTCTGCACACAACTCAATTTTTCTATTAACTAATTTTAAGTAAATAAGCTTGGACAGTGTTATATACTCTTTATATTTTTCAAGAAACTTATTATAGGTTATTACCCAAATCTGGGTACTGCTCCTAGGAGGCCTTGGCCTGGCTGGTTTGTTGGATGTATGGGTAGGTAAATTTAAATGGTCGATGCATGTTCTTTCCAATTTAGAACATAAACATCAGTCTTGAATCCTTGTTTCTAATATTTTTAGGCAGGGCATGACTTCCCAGTGTTATTCTATCTTGCCTTGGGTGGATCTTTACTGTCATACATATACTCTGCCCCGCCGTTGAAGGTTAGTTTACTTTATTTCAAGAAAACCCTCTTTGTTTCAGGTTACACAAAAGAAAATGTATAATGACTGTGTTGCACATATTATTGCAGCTGAAACAGAATGGATGGATTGGAAATTTTGCCCTGGGAGCAAGCTATATCAGTTTACCATGGTATGAAATTTATAACATCTACTTCATCAACTAGCCTATCCGTAGACTGTAAGAAGAAATTTAGGTATTCTATGGTTGTCAGTGTGGCACACCATGCACACCATGACACATTGGGCTCACAACACCTATTCTTTATACAAATAAAATTCTCTTTCTGAACATATAGAAAGTTTGTTGATCATGGTAAGTACTTAATCAGATGTTCACTGTTTAAAAAACCCATATATATATATATAATTATTGTCTAATACCATTTGACTGAGTAACTAACTTTTTGCGGTTGTCGTTGCTTTAAGATTTCACAAATCATGCAATTTACATCGTCAAGTACTTGATTATAGAAAGTAAGGACCTGTATCATGTACAATATCTTACATTTTTTTGAGTTTAATATCCAATTTGATAGGTGGGCTGGTCAAGCTTTGTTTGGGACCCTTACACCTGACATAATTGTTCTGACCCTCTTGTACAGCATTGCTGGGGTATGAGTTAACTGAAATACAATAATATTCAAATTATATGTTGATTCAGCCATTATCAGTTCACAATAATTATTTCACATTTCAGCTGGGAATTGCAATTGTAAACGACTTTAAAAGTATTGAAGGAGATAGAGCAATGGGTCTTCAGGTCAATCCTATTTACTATTGATGCTCTGATCTTGAGATCCGTACGGTCTTCAAATAAAATATTTTTCATCCTTGTCCGAATATATCTTTTGGTTGTTCTGACCTCTATTGTGGGAATGCTGTTTGAGCAGTCACTTCCAGTAGCTTTCGGTGCTGAAACTGCCAAGTGGATTTGTGTTGGCGCTATTGACATAACTCAAATCTCTGTGGCTGGTATAGCTTTTATGGTTGTTTCGGTTATCATTTTCTACAATGTGGTTATCATGCAATGTATTCAACCCCAAGGATTATCATGAATGCAGGTTATCTGCTAGGATCTGGTAAACCTTATTATGCTTTGGCCCTACTTGCTTTGATAATTCCACAGGTCGTTTTCCAGGTACAAATTGCGTCTTAAAATTAAGTTGGATTAACAAATACCATGTTAGATTTCTTCAACATTACCAGGCTGCTGTTAATGTGCTATGCATATTTTGATTTCTAAACTAAGGCCACATGTTGATTTAAGGAACCTACGTTGGTCCACTTGCAAGACCTAAAGGTTTTCAGATAAATTTTTTCACTACTTTTTATCAAGATTTTGCCAATTTTGGAAGAAAATAAACTCTCATTGGTTTCTCGTGTCACAGTTCAACAATGTTTCACATTTCTGGAATCAGAGATCACAGAAACAATTATGATCACTGTGTTAATGCTCTAACGTGAATTTTCTGTACTGCAGTTTCAATATTTTCTCAGGGACCCAGTCAAGTATGATGTTAAATATCAGGTATATAACTATCTCCTTTTCATGCGATTGATTGCCTGAAATAAATTTAATTAGCGTCGCCATCGTTTTGCTTTCTGGTTTCTCAGGCTAGTGCCCAGCCTTTTCTTGTGCTCGGTCTGTTGGTGACCGCTTTAGCGACAAGTCACTAATTTCATCCTTCAAATAGCACCCGTGGTAGGAAAACTGCAACTTGGACGCCCACAAATACAGGCTTTGCTCTTGGAATGTTGTTTTTGTAATAAGTTCTGCCTCCTCCCCTTGAACATTTTTTCTTTCCGCTTTTGGGTCCCTCATCCCTTTTTTCCTCCCCTAATGCGAAAGGGACCAGTAAAATGCTGTATAAATTTTGTGGAGTAATATTATAGGTTCATAGCAAGAAGTCTGTGGAAGATGTAAGCTATCATGTCACAAAGCAATTGAATTTTCAACAAGCTTTACCAGTTAAAAGAAAACAAAAAGGGCACTAATTCCAAAATAAAAACAAAAGACAAACATCAGGGGGAAAAAAACATGGGGCATAACCCATGTTGCAGTGACCAGCATAACCGAAAAAAAAAGGCTTGAACTAAAGCAACTGCCACCATGGAGAACCCGACTATACTAAGAACGTAGGTACTACGGGTTTTGTACTTGGACTTGTTGGGGAGAAATTAAAGAGATTGTGTAACAACGGTTTCAAGATGTATATCAAAATGCTACTTTCCTAAAGGTGAATTTGTTGTTTTTTTAGGATACAATGAAACAAAAGAGAGCATCTTGTTAATGGTGATATATCCTATGTTTGTTCTTTCTACCTTAGGAAACAGATTCCTTATTATCTTAGTTAACACGCAAGTTGTGCATTTTTTTCCTTAAGTTATTTTTATCAAGATATGACAAAAAGTCCAATTTTATTATATCATTCATTCTTTTGAAATTAACATGCCTAAGATAGTTATGTCATAAAAATAAAGAAGAATTAACAATATAAACAGAACTAGATGCATTATTATTGATATTGGAAAGAGCATTACAATTTAGTTTGAAAAGACCATCACTAAGGTAGCTCTTATCCACAAACATTTCCCTTCTGACAAAACAAATTTGTCTACTTCAAATATAAGCCTAAAACCATATTTACTCAGCAAGCTACCGGATACAAGATTATTCCTTACTTCTAGTATATAAAAGACATTAGTCAGTGTTAAAACCTTCCAAGAAGTGAATTTCAGCTCCACATTATCAATGCCCTTGAGAAGGACAATTGAAGCATTTCCTGTGTAAAGAACAGTGTCATCTGCAACTGGTTCCATGGTCGTGAAGAAACTTTTATTCTTACAAATGTGGCATGTAGCTCCTGAATCAATTCACCAGGTTATCTCATTCTCAAGAAGGTTAACTTTTGAAATAACTGCAATTAGATGATCATTGCCAATTGCATTAGAAGAGGCAGTTGCCTTTTCTTTTTTTAGCTTCTTTTTGAGGAATCGACATTCATTCTTGTAATGCTCTTCTTTCTTGCAAAAGAAACATTGACCTTTCTTTTTCTTGTTTTTAAGTTGCCCATTGTCATTATTTGACCTTTTGTTTATAGGTTTGTTTGAAGGATTTTGAGATTTTCCTTCCTCAACCACATGTTCTTTGGTTATATAACATTCAGATTCCTTCATATTTTCCTTCATGCGTATTTCAGTTTCCACACAAATTTTGTGGGTCAATTCATCAAAGGTTATTTCACTTTTTTCATGTTTGAGAGTTCTTTTAAACTCCTTCCAATATGAGTGCAATTTATCAATAATAGATGAAACAATTATGTATGAATCCATATGCATATTATGTTGAGTACAGTGATTAAGAATTATTTCAATTTCAGAAAATTGCTCCATTATCGGCATATTATCATCCATTTTATAATTTGTGAAACAAGAAACCAGGAATTTCTCGTTGTGTCTTCTTGCATATATTTGGCCTCAAGTTTATTCCACAGATCTTTTGCTGTCTTAATTGGATAATAAATATCGAAGAGGGAATCGTACATTGCATTGAGGATATGGCCTTTGCATATCTCATAAAAAATGTCTCATTTTTGCCTCCTTCGAGTTTGAGCCACAATTTCATTATCTTTTTCAGCTAGCATAGCAGTGTTGAAGACATAGGCAACTTGAATTGTCACCAGCAGGAAGTGGACACATTTTTGCCATCTTATGAAGTTTTCTTAATCGAATCATTCTAACTTGATAATGTTGGGTGTCAAGTCTCCTAGAGAGGCCATTGATATAAGCAAATTCACCTTTAGATTGTTGGGGATAAATTAGAAAGATTGTGTAACAATGACTTAAAGGCGTGTATCAAGATGCCATTTTTCTAAAGGTGAATTTGTTCTTCCTTTAGGATATAATTAAGCAATAAAGAGTACCTTGTTAATAGTGATCTATGAACTAAGCAGCCAAGTATATGAGAAAAGTATTGAATATGTTTTAATTTTGCAGTAATGTAAGCCTTTGATTTGATATTTTATAGTGAAAATAGGTTTAAAGGACTTCTAATATATTTAGAATAATTGATTAGGTCTTATCTATCTAGATTGGATCTTATCTTATAGAGTTTTCGTTGAAAAAGGAATTTAATCGCAAGCTGGAATCGTAGTTGTTGCAACCTCGTGACGCCTGTCAGGATCTTGCAACAAAAGCCAAGCTGGTGCAAGCTAAAATCGCAGGCAGGCATCTCAACCTTATGACGCTCGTCATGACTGCGACAGAAGCGAACCCAACTCATCACGTACGTGACAAAAACTAAGTCAACCCTATGCGTCATGACCTCGTGACACTCATCACGACCTAACGACGCTTTAGCTTTGCAAGCCATCACTTACTTGTGACCTTCATCACAAACGTGACAGAGACTTACCATTTGGAACTTGTCACGACCATCACTTGCCACTCGTGACACATAACTTACATTTTGAAAATATCTAATAGGACTCGTCAATTTCAACCCCCTCTTCAGCAGCACTTTCTCCGCTAGACTTATCTATGGTGCTAAGTCCACCTTTTCGGTCCATCTCCTGATATCCTTTGCTCCCCATTTCCTCCCTTCTGGTCTTGCCCCCACTGTGGCCTATCTCTTTGTATTCTTTTGCTCGTTCCTTGTCTGCCCTCTGCTGCTCTGCCATGATCACCACCCAACAAAAAAACAATAATTTTTTGTTTACTTTGAACTTCCAAGAAAAGATTGATTAATTGGACCATATCATAAGAGAAGAACAAGTAGGTTAATGTAATAAACTTCAATAAGGTGTTCCTGCGCTTCAAGACTCTTGCCACAAGTTCCACCAAGAACAACAGTCTCTCCTCGCATAGCCCTTTCGTCAAGCTTAGCTCGTTGTTGATCCAATGCCATTCTTGTTACTTGAACTACTCTTCTTCCTTATAGTCTAGGAAGGTTGTTCATTACCAAACTGTACACTTTCCAATTGCCACTGTGCTTTAAACCTTTTTTGGACTTGTTGTTGGATATAGAAAGCAAATGAGTTGTTGAGTAGGCTTTTATAGAGCAGAAGTATGAGGGGTTAGTGAGGAAGCAAAGTGAATCTAAGAGCATCTTCAACAATTTTTCATATTTTACTATCTATTATATTATAAAAAATTTACTTTCATTTTTAGTTTGTCTTCAAAATTGTGTGCACTCCAATAATACTCTTCATATCACTCTCGATTTTAATTTTTTTATTAATAAAACTATCGAAAAAATGAAGAGAGAGTAAGAAATAAAAAAGAAGGAAAAAGAGAGAAAAAAAACAAAAGAAAAGAAAGAAAAATAATAAAATATTACTTAGAAACTCATTGTGGCTCTTAAAGTATCTCCAACAACTTTCATATTTCCATTCTTACCTAAATTTAGGAAGTTTTATGTCTTTCAATAGTTTTTCTAAACATTTCAACAATGTTATATATCTCACTACCTATTATATTATAAAAAATTCACTCCCTATTTTAATTTGTCTTGAAAATTATGTACACTTCAACAATACTTTTTATCTTGCTCCGTATTTTAATTTTTTATAAATAAAGTTATCTAAAAAAATGAAAAAAGAAAGAGTAAGATAAGTAAAGAGGAAGATAGAGAATATGTTAAAAGACATAACATTTCCTAAATTTAGTTAATATGAGAAATAGGGAAGTTGTTGGAGATGCGCCTAGAGCATTCCAACAATACTCTTTATTTCATTTCTTATTAAATTATAACAAATTCACTCCCTATTTTAATTTGTTTTGAAAAATGTGTGTACTTCAACAATACTTTTTATATCATTCTCTATTTTTATTTTTTATTAATATGACTATCTAGAAAAAAATAAAAAGAGAGAAAAATAATAAAATAAAGAAAAGAGAAATAATAAAATATTATTTATGAGCTCCTTATTGCTCATAAATATGAGAAGAGAGAATGTAAATTTTAGGGAGTGATATAAGTGAGGATGAAGATAGAAAACTGTTAAAAGACACAAAACTCCCTAAATATAGGTAATGCGAGAAATAAAGAGGTTGTTGGGAATGCTCTTACTTCTCTCACTCCCTAAAATTTACATTCTCCCTCATCATATTTAAGAGCTACAAGGAGCTCATAAGTAATATTTTATTATTTTTCTTTCATCTCTTTTATTTTTTTTTCTCTTTCCTTCTTTTTTTGTCTTTTACTCTTACTCTTCATTTTTTTCTAGATAGTTTTATTAATAAAAAAATTAAAGTAGGAAGTGAGATAAGGAGTATTATTAGAGTGCATATAATTTTCAAGACAAACTAAAATAGGGAGCGAAATAGAAAGTATTGTTGGGGATGCTCTTAAATTTGAAGAGAAAAAATGTAAATTTTAGAGAGTGAGATAAGTAAATAGGAAGATAGAGAGATTATTGAAAGACATAAAACTTTCAAAATATAAATAAAAAGAGAAATAGAGATATTGTTGGAGATGCTATAAGGACACATGCGGTAAAGTAGACAAAAAAAGGCATGTGCCGGTGACACGAAGGTGCCAACTCATTCTTTCTTATTCTACATAGCTAAGATGCTAAAGTGGTTAGCATGACGTAGTCTATGAGAGGATCTATTCATATGATTGATAATATTACCCTCTCTAAGTGTTTATGTCTGAAGACATAAGACAAATAGACTAGCATGAATGAGATTCCATAAGCCTGGTCTATTGGATTCATTATGTACTAGGCCCAATGGATATCATGCTATGACTGTCATGAGTGGATATCAATATGATCCCATTAAGAGATTATGGGTGACTGTCAAGAACATCCTTAAATACTTGAGAATGGTTGAAGATGTATTCTTGGTTTAAGGAGATAATAAGATTAAGGTAAGTAGGATTATTGAAGCCAGTATCCAATTCGACAAGGACAACTCAAAATCTTAGTCGGGCTATGTATTCACATTAAATAGTTGTGTAATCAATTGAAAAAGTTCCAAACTGATGATAACTGATGATTCCACAACTCAAAGTGCATTACAGCTTCCAAGGTAGCTGAGGAAGCAGTTTGGATAAAGGAATTCATCACAAAGTTACAAGTGATTCCTATTATTGTAAATCCAATATAATTGGAACAACAATAGAGTCACCGCATATGCAAAGGAATCATGGTCTCATCAAAAGGTTCAAACATGTACTCAATCTTATTAATTGATTTTAGAAATCAATGGTAGATGTGATGTAATGAGATAGAGTTCCACTGATTAGAAAATATCTTATCAAGTCACTAGACCAAAACCTCAAAAAGAATATGATAGTCATATCCTTACTAATAATGTAATGTACAAAGGCGATTGACTTTAGTGCAAGTGGGAGATTGTTAGAGATATACTCAAAAGCCAATCGCCTCAGGCACTTAGTGTACACATTCATAAAGACATTCTTTCATTATATTAGTATTCATTTGCATGTGAATTGATATAAATCTTAAACTGATTAATGAAAGTCTATGATATGAAACATAATATGAAGGAAATCATGATGAGATCATGATAATGAGATTTTTATCATATGTAATTATGTTAATATCTAAATTATCCCTAGTCATATGATCAATAAGATGGGATATTGTTGATCCAAATAGACTAGCACATGTTATACTTTTTGATTGGATCAAGTAGTAAATCTCACAAGCTGTGAACATGAGATGTTCATAGTTAACATATGGATATTTGCTAAGAGTAGTCAAGTATATTGGATAATCTGCTATTAGACTATCATATAGATTATATATTCAAATGTCAATGATAGTCTCATCATAGCAATGGAGCAAGTATCCTTAGACTTGAGGTACTCAAGGATATCTTGGATACTGATTTTGCACTTTGACTCTATTCCTTGTTACCTTATAGAAGTCGCTCATAGGGAGGTGATTAGGTGCAGCTTAGCACATATTATACTCTTTGATTGGATCAAGTAGTAGATCTCACAAGCTGTGAACATGAGATGTTCATAGTTAACATGTGGATATTTGCTAAGAGTAGTCAATTATATTGGATGATCTGCTATTAGACGATCATATAGATTATATATTCAAATGTCAATAATAGTCTCATCATAGCAATGGAGTAAGTATCCTTAGATTTGAGGTACTCAAGGATATCTTGGATACTGATTTTGCACTTTGACTCTATTCCTTGTTACCTTATAGAAGTCGCTCATAGGGAGGTGATTGGGTACAACTTGAGGTATTCGAAGGTAATTGGATAGCCAACAAAGGATTCACCGCTCCTGATAGAGGGAGAGTATGTTCACGGCCTCTTGTTATGATCATTACTCGGAAATCTCTGACCAGAGTGGCAACGTCCTGAAGATGGTCTTCAGTGACATGTCTAATAGAGTAATGAGTTCTAAGGACAAGATCTAACATCACTTGGGCTAGATGTGACGTAGTTAGTCTAGTTGGAGCTGATACATAATCCATGCTCTGAATCGAGTGGGGTATAGGATGATGAAATGATAAATTGCACAGAAATTATCTATGGAAAGATTTGTAGTCAAACCACTGACTTTCCGGTCAATTGAGGGTCATGATGTGTTGCTAGATACCACTCATAACTTGCTTAAATTATTGGATAATTTAAGTGGCCAATATAACCAGGAACCTAATGAGTCATATGCTTTGGAGATGTAAAAAATAAGTAAAATGATTTTGGATGAGAAACAAAATATGAGAGAATTATTACGAGTCGGATTGTGATAAGATCGCGGAAAAAAATCTCTCGGGGGCGCAGGCCTGCAGGCCAGGCAGGCTAGCTGAGCTTGCTCAGCAAGCCCAGGTGGCGCACGTATTTGCTCGCATATGCCATTTAATTGGCCAATTTGCCTTTTTTTTTCATACAACTCTTCATTTTCTCCTCTCTTCAATTTTGATATAGTTTTCTGATTTTCTTTTGTATTTAAAAGACATAAAATAGATAAGAAAAAATTTTTGGGAGAAAAATTTTTGGAGATAACAATTTAATTTTTCTTCTTAAAGGAACATACATTATTACTAGCACTTTGAGGTATGTTCAAGTCATCTTCCTAGTGGTTTCATTCTCTCATTTTCACGTGGATATTGTTAGAAACAATACAAAATTGGATTGTTATGATTTGTGACAACCCAACAAGGTGAGAAGTTGAAGAAAAATCAAGAAATTATAAATGTATAATTTCTAAATTTTTCTTGGTTAAATTAGTTTTAATTGACACATATATAATTTTTTGATTCAGATTTTTGAAAAATTTTTATTTTCTACTGCATAATATGTATATGGTATATGATCAAAACCCATCAACTTTTGGCTTAAAACAGTTGTGAATAAAAATTATATAAAGTCTGGAATACCTTGGACATACGTTATGATACTTTTGGCCTAAAACAGTTGCGAACAAAACCTAGTGGTTTCATTATCTCATCTTCGAGTAAATATTGTTAGAAACAATTCAAGAGTTGGATTGTTGTGGTTTGCTACAACCCAACAAGGTGAGAAGTTGAAGAAAAATCAAGAAATTATAAAGGTATAATTTCTAAATTTTCCTTAGTTAAATTAGTTTTAATTGGCACATGTATAATCCTTTAATTCAGATTTTTGAAAATTTTTTATTTTCTGCTGCGTAATATGTATGTGATACAAGCTCAAAACCTATCAATTTTTGGCTTAAAACAATTGTAAACAAAAGTAATATAAAGTCTGGTATACCTTGGATATACGTTGGGATACCTTTGGCCTAAAACAGTTGTGAACAAAACCTAATGGTTTCATTTTCTCAACTTCGCGTAGATATTATTAGAAACAATTCAAGATTGGATTGTTGTGGTTTGTTACAACCCAACAAGGTAAGAAGTTGAAGAAAAATCAAGAAATTATAAAGGTATAATTTCTGAATATAATTTCTTGATTTTTCCTTAGTTAAATTAGTTTTAATTTGCACATGTATAATCTTTTAATTCAGATTTTTGAAAAATTTTTATTTTCTGCTGCGTAATATATATGTGACACAAGCTCAAAACCCATCAACTTTTGGCCTAAAACAGTTGTGAACAAAAGTTATATAAAGTTCGGTATATCTTGGACTTACCTTGGGATACCTTTGACATAAAACAGTTGTGAACAAAAAGCTATAAAATCCGGTATACCTCAGACATATTTTGGATATATCTTGGGGATACCTTAGGAATTTCTTGAAAATTTTTTGAGAATATCTTAGGTATACTTTGGAGATATTTCGGTATACATTTGAAAATTCTATAAGAATATATCTGGTATACCTTGGATTTACTTTAAGTATACCTTGAGGATAACTTAGAGGTTTTCACAAAAAAAAAAAAAACAAAGACAAAAAAAACAATTCAATAACACAACAACAAAACTCGAAAAAAATAATTAAACAAACTCAATCTCAAAACTTCTTTTTAGAGTAACCTAATGAACTCATCGAACTTAGAGCGAAAACTAAATTTTAAAAATAATTATGACATCATTATGAACTTAATTAGTAATTTTTCTCTTATTTTAAAAAACAAAAGGGAGGAGGGCAATAAGATCGGAAATAAGATCACCGTTAGATTTGCAACAAATAGAATGAAAACGAAATTGGAAAAAACGAGATCAAAGAAAGAACTAAAAAATCTACAATAATGGATCTCATAAAAAACAAAAAAGATGAAAAATTAGGTAAAAATTAAAAAAAAACTGGAGATAAATATAAAAAAATATTTTAACTTCGGTAAATGGTGAAATTTCTTACTATATTTTTTTCGGAAAGAAAACATTTTATATATATATATATATATTTATTTATTTATTCTTTTTTTGTTACCAGGTCCAGGAAAGTGAAAAAATCTCACGCAAAGAATTTCTTTCCTCATATGGTCTCCAAGAAAAAGAACCTAACAGTACCAATAGATTCGACAAGAGTCATCACCACTCCAACAGAAGGAGCGGAAGAGGAGCTCTTCAACTTCTCTTCTCCTCCCCCTCCGGCTCCTTTTACTCTCAAGTCTCAATTCATTTCCTATATCAGTAACTTCACTTAAATCAGCCTCCGAAATAGTCGGCAATGAATGAGTCAAAGGAGCAAAAGCCCAGCCCCGTTGTCAAGAAAGCGGCAGCGATTCCGCCATACATGAAGGCGGTGTCGGGGTCGTTAGGAGGGATTATGGAGGCTTGTTGTTTGCAGCCGATTGATGTTATCAAGACGAGGTTGCAGCTCGATAGGAGTGGCACCTATAAGGGAATTATCCATTGCGGCAAGACGGTCTCGCAAACTGAAGGGGTGCGGGCTCTATGGAAGGGCTTGACGCCGTTTGCAACCCACCTGACGTTGAAATACGCACTGCGAATGGGGTCGAATGCAGTGTTTCAGACGGCGTTTAAGGATTCCGAGACTGGTCAGCTCAGCAATCGTGGGAGAGTTCTGGCAGGATTTGGTGCTGGGGTTCTCGAGGCTCTTGCTATTGTTACACCTTTTGAGGTTTGCATGTTTTACTTGTATTTCATTTCTGATTGTGAACTTCGATTTTAAATTTAGAGCTTTTATTGTTATTTTGTGATTTGGCTATTTGGGTACTGGTTTTTTAGCTTATAAATTATCTATGTTGGGGAAATGAATAATTTTAAATAGCAAGCTGCTACAGATTGCAGCATTTTTGTTTGGGGCCATGAAAATTTGGCTACTTCCATTACCTAGAATTTTATATCGATTTGTGGCATTTGATTGAGTTTGTATAATTTCTATAGAACGGCATATGATGCTTTTCAAGAAGGTCCCCCACTACGCTAGATTTTACTTTGTGCCAATCTTAGTTTACATAAGAGAGGAATAAGTTGAAGAGTTGTGATTTTTAGGTTTAAGGATGCGGTGCTTATATTTTACAAACAATCAATATCCATTTTGTTGCCAGGAGAAGTGCAACAGGATTGTGTTTGTTCATGCAAGCATGAGGTTTTTATATTTCCTTAATTTGCATAATAGCAGCATTCTGCAGGAATTGGAATGGACATTTCAGTATGTAGGTGACAATAAGAAAAGGTAAAGCAATCTGAATGTGAATCAATTCAATGGCAAGTTGGGGAGTGACTGTTTCAGCATTTGTGGAAAATGGGCAAATAAGCATCTATTTGCTTAAGTGTTCTTGAATTGCATGCATCTTCTAATGTTTTGCCTTAATTGTGAAACGATGAGTAGTAGATTCTAGTTGTATCAAACACCATTCTTAATGGTCAACTTGTACTGTAAGGGCATTTCATAACTTATGGATCCTCTGTGATAATTGACAGCTTGTAGAGTAGTTGATAGCTGTGAAGTCAAACTATGATATGGATGAGCTAATGAGAGTCTGGTCATAAATTTGGTTTTGGTATATGGGCATCTCCCAGCCACCCTACTTTCCTATTTGTTTCTTCTATTTCTTTAATTTTAATTCTATCAATTTTTAGGTTGCTAATAAAATTAACGATGGAATCTGAAATTGAATGAATATATCGTTATCTTGTGAAATATAGTTGTTTGATGTGAGGAGATTTGATGAACATCTTTCAAGATAATTCTCACCGGATCAAATTGTTTATTGAAAATAAAAAAATAGCCTTCATTCCAATCAAGCCATGCCATTTGAATCAAATGTTTGATGCAAGTATAACTTTTCTTTGAATTGATATATCACCTGCTTTGTTAATGTGTGAGCTTCTCTGTGTAGTATTGTTTTAGTTCAATTCTTATGCTTTCTAGAATGAGAATGAAAATTAATGATTATACTTGATGATTTAAATTCACCTCGTGATTGTGGTGATGGAATGATCTGTCATTTTTCTAGAATGTTCGGATTTATATTAACTGATAGCCTTGCCATGCTATAATGTGGAATGTATCAGAACCTATGCAGTCTCTTTCAGTAGAAGATGGGAGATTATTATGAAATTGGACTGATTTCTGATTGGTGCAGGTGGTAAAAATTAGACTACAGCAGCAAAAAGGGTTGAGTCCTGAGCTTCTAAAGTACAAGGGTCCGATACATTGTGCTCGTATGATTATACATGAAGAAGGTCTCTTTGGGCTTTGGGCTGGGGCTTCGCCAACAGTTATGCGCAATGGGACAAACCAGGCAGCTATGTTTACTGCAAAAAATGCTTTTGATATAATATTGTGGAAGAAACATGAAGGTGATGGAAAAGTCCTCCAACCATGGCAATCCATGATATCAGGATTTCTTGCTGGAACAGCAGGTCCGGTATGCACTGGTCCATTTGATGTTGTCAAAACAAGGCTGATGGCTCAGACTCGTGTGGGTGGCAGTTTGAAATACAAAGGCATGATCCACGCTATTAGAACAATATACGCCGAGGAAGGGCTTCGCGCCTTGTGGAAGGGACTGCTTCCCCGGCTTATGAGAATCCCACCCGGCCAGGCCATAATGTGGACTGTGGCTGACCAAGTTATGGGTCTGTATGAGAAGAGATATATACACAATGCCCCCTTGTAGGTGTTGTTTGCATTGCTTTGCTTTTTCTCCATCTCAGTCATCTGACCGGGTCACCATAAATGCTATAACTAACCTTAGTCTTAATGAAGCTATCTATATCACTATATGGTACAAAGTGCATCCTTGAAGGCAGGGACGGAGGTACATTGGAGCTAAGTGGGGCATTGGCCCCTGAAACTTTCAAAAATTTTAGGTGTAGTTTAATAAATTCTGCATTCTTTTAAATAAAAATTATAATATATATTATTTTCTCTTCAACAATATTGTATATTTTTCTATTTTTACCATATTTTTGCTGCATTTTTAATTTAATATTTTTTTTTATCTACTTTTCTAATCGGACCATTTGAAAAAAATTTATAGCTCCGCCACTGTTTGAAGTTATTGCTTTCATCATTTTTCCTGTTCTGGATATTATTAGATCTTAATTCTTGAGTTGGTTTCTTGGAAGACATTGCTATTATTTGTCTCATTTCATGTTAAGGCAATTATAATAATTTTTTGTTGTTTATTTATTTTATTCATTGTAAAAATGAAATCCCATTATTGAACTTGGCATGAAACAGAAATATATTATGATAAACTTCGTTGAAAACTCTCATGGCATAAAAGTGAAAAGATAATTGCAAATTCAGTCCCTATAATGTTATTATATGTGAATTGATGCTAATCTTCTAAACAATTCTTATTAGGTTCTATTATGATATTCTAGTTCAATTAAAATTAACAAATCCCATTATGTCATTTTATTTCTTTATAAATAAATTAAAAATTTTATAATATTGTAAAAACTAGTTTAATATTAAATAAATGATAATAATTTCTATATAAATTGGACAGTTTTGAAGTTATAAATTATTTCCATTTTAATAACTCCACACAATTATTAGGGGTGTGCAAAATTGAACCACAACCAAAAATCAAAACGAATCAAACTGAATTATTTGATTTTATTATTTTAATTTTTTATTTATTCTATTCGATTTTCATGAATATTTTGATCTATTCTGTTTCATTTTGATTATTGATGTTAAAATGATTAACCCTAAACCAATCAAATAGACAAATACTCATATTAATAACTTATTGCTTTTTTATTTATTAAATAAAATTTAATATTCCCAAATGCATGGTATAGTAAAAGCGCCTTACAAAAATGGAAATTTCTATACAAATTTCTTAATTTTTCAGTAAAATAAGAATAATAATTATATAAAAAAAAAACCAATCTGTCCTGGTGTCACCAAAATAAGTAAAAACCTCAATCCTGCCAAGAAACAATTTTGCCATCCAAAAAGCAGCTGCCAAACAGGCCATTCCCTTTTTAGAAACTAAATTACTAAAATAACTCTGCTCTATTTAATTATCTAAAAAGTCCAACTTGAAGTTTAGTATTTCTGTTTGTATCCCTTTTCTTGTAAAATAAATAAATAATTTATAATCTTAGAATTCTGGTAACACGATTCCAGTCTTTTTTCGTTGGGCGATTCTTTCCTTCTTCATACCCTTTACTGTGATTTAGGATTTTATTATAACGGCAAGTACTTAACTATCTGGATGCTAGGACGTCCTTGGCTCGAATAGAAAAAACACTTGTCAAATCAATTTTTGCCAACACAGACCGAACAGAAGCATTACCACCCGAAATTTGCAGACTGCTGACTCGCATAACTGGAAGAAGATGGAGAAATACACAGTGACAGTTCTAGTTCTTGTACTAATTTCAATTGTTATGCAACAAACACTTTCCTAGGTATTAATATCCAAAGCTAATCCTATACGTCTTGCAATTTCTTCTTCCCTCCTCTTTTCTTTGGTCTAAAAGTTATTATTCTGTGAAATGGGTTTCATTAAGTAATGCTTTAATTTAATTTGAGAGATTTGTTTATTTTTTTCTGCAATTTAGGGTTTAGTTTCATCCGTTTGGCTTTTGTTTGATTGTTAGTTTAGTTGAGCATTTAGTATATGACTAGTGGATCTCAATTTTATTTGATTATAGCATCAGGAAAGTATTGGCTTATACTCTAATTTATTGATTTTGTGTCAAGAAATTTGGACAACAGAATTTTTGATAGTTTTGTTTCGTTGAGTTTTTTTCGGTAGAATTTAATTTTCTTATTTAATGTAGAAAAAAAATGGAGAGGCTAATTCGGTTCTCATAAAAATAGCAAGTTAATTCATCACAAAAAATAAATTAAATTTATATTGAATTTCATAATATATAACACTAAAATAATCCGCATATAACAAACATCTAACATGGCATGTATGGTCGAAATAAATTAAAATGCAATATATGTGCAAGAATTTGTATTATATACCATTAGATATAATCTTGAATAGCCTACATATAATATACAAATAATGTCGCTGCTATTTGGTAGTTACGAGAACAATACATTTTTTTATTTTTTTATGCTCATTCTACTGATATTTAAATATGTTATATCTCAAAAAACACTGCATTCCTCAGAATCAACACATGATTAAACACACATTCTTATGTTCATTTGGTGTTACAAACTTTGGTTTCGTCATTAAAAATAAATAAAATTTTTGCAGAATTTCGTATTATATAACACTAATAAAACTTACAAATAACAAGCATATAATTTAATATGTATGAACGAAAATTATTCATCATTAATATTAATTACCAATAGTTTTGGTTCATATATAACCTACATGTATCAAGAAAATGAAAAATAAAAAATATGTATGACAATTGTTTTTAGTTATTTTAAAAAAAAATTCACATAATTAATGATTTATTAGTCTAAAATAATAAAAAAAGTTATAACAACAAGCAGTATCAATTTTGAAGATATAGATTTATTTAAGTTACCAATATAATATGCATATAACAAACATATAACTTAGTGTGTGAAAAAAATTATTTATTGTTATATATAATTTGCATATAGAAATGAACTGATAAATAAAAAATGTATATGATAGTTATTCTAAGTTATTTTAAATAAATTTTACATAATTAATGCTTCATTGATTTTAAAAATTTAAATTAATCTATGTCTTAAATTAAATAATTATTAATTATATTCAAAAAGTGTAAACGGCGTTTCGAGAAAACAAAAACTTTGAGGTAGAGAGAATGAGCTTCCTTCTATATTACAGTTATAATGGTAATTGCATGTATTAATTTAGTAATTTGCGTAAAAAACTTTTTTAAAAATTATTATTTATACTCTAAATTTTATTATATTAGTATATTTAAAAATTATACTAGAAAAATTATTCTATTAGTTAAAAATTTTTGTTTTATTTTTTTATTAAATTTTAAAATATTTACTGATAATTAAAAAAATATCTTATTTTGTTCATAAATATTAATATAATAAATAATAAATTTTTATTATAACCTAAAAGTTTTTAAATAGAAAACCTAATAAAATAATATATTAGTAATATATAATAAAATAGATAAAATAAATAATATAATTTTTAAATTTCATAAAAATACTATTATAATATATTAAATTTTAATTTTAAGATATAAACAATAACTTTTTAATTTTTTAATACCCAAAAAGGCCTATAGAACAGTAAAAAAAAAAAAAAAGGCTCCTATATAAGGCGAGCGCTACTGCCCGAAGGACTAAAACCCTAGCTCCATTCAGCCACTTCATCTCTTTATTAATCACTCTCTTAATATTTCCACCCCATCTCTGGAAAACCCTAGCTTCTAACTTTCATTGACATTCACCTTCGCCGATAGTTTATATTTCTGTGGGTTTTTGCTTCCTTTTGTAGTATTTGGCATTTTTAAGTGACTAGAATTCGTATTTTTGGTATTTAGGGGTCGTCTCTAAGTTATCAAAGCTAGGAAACGATGTCGGACGATGAGAGAGAGGAGAAGGAGTTGGATCTCACTTCTCCTGAAGTTGTTACCAAGTACAAGAGCGCTGCTGAGATCATCAATAGTAATACCTCCATGGCTCTATTTCTTAATATACGTATTCATATTTGTTGTTAATCATTTTTATGTTTGTTGTTTATGCATTGTACGTATATGTCTGGGAATATAAACTTGGTTGGCTGTTAATATTGAGCGTTGGCTTTTCTGGGTGTTTCTGCTTTTTATTGATTTGGGTTTTGTTTGGGTATTGAGTTTGGGCTTAAATGTGAAAGCTTTTTGTAGAGGCTCTGCAGTTGGTGATATCAGAATGCAAACCCAAAGTTAAGGTTGTCGACGTCTGTGAGAAAGGGGATACTTATATCAGAGAGTAAGACCTTTATCTCTGAAGCTGAATGTATTCCTTTTGGTTGTTTTCCCCGTTAATGATAGAGAAGATGTTATTTTTGTTGTTGTTTAAAGGCATACAGGTAATATGTACAAGAATGTGAAGAAGAAGATTGAACGAGGAGTTGCATTTCCTACTTGCATTTCCGTGAACAGCACTGTTTGCCATTTTTCACCACTTGCTAGTGATGAAACAGTGTTGGAAGATGGTGATTTGATCAAGATGTAAGCTTCCTAAGCTACTTGATGCTTTGAAGTTGTATTTAGTAACTTTGACGATGCATATAATATTTGTTTTTTTATTGGTTGCAGTGATATGGGATGCCATATAGATGGGTTTATTGCTGTAGTTGCTCATACTCATGTTCTTCAAGCAGGACCGGTTGCTGGCAGGGCTGCTGATGTTATTGTAGCAGCAAATACGGCTGCTGAAGTTGCCTTAAGGCTTGTAAGGCCAGGGAAGAAGGTAATTTGTATATGTTGAGATAATTTACTTTTTTTTTTACTATTATTTATCTCATATCATCTTTGCTGATTGTTGCATCTTGAAATATTGAAGATATTTTGTTTAATTTATTTTACATACAAATATTCTTGGATCGTATTTTTTACTGTTTTTTCTCCTCTTTCCATCTTTAGCATTTCATTAATTGTTTGATGCTTGTTGCATTTTCTGGTGATGCATATAGTTCCAGCTAGGGCCTTTTAAATTGTTATGTTTATTATATATACTGCATTCTAGACTTCTAGTTATGAAATCTTCTGGCCTGTCTCACAGTGGTTCCATATTTACCCTTCCCACTCCTCCTCAAGATAGTAGTTCTCTTGTCTCCATTCCATCTTTCTCTTCCCCAGCATGGAGGAATTGGGTCCCCTAAATGATGAAATGTTTTGATAAGCTATGGAATAACATCCAAATGAAGCATTTGTCATAGTTACTCTGATAGGGGAGCTTCTTAATTCACCCAAATCAGAAATGCATGATGATTCTGTTCTTCTTTCTTTTTTTTTTCCACGTTTTCTGCACATTAGAATACAACAACGGCTTGCGTAGTTTATTCATATTCTTGTTATCTGCTCTTTCCTTTTGTACTTTTGGAGGCTTATTAGGCATTGCTATCAGGAAAGAAGGTTGCTCTATCTCGTAAATTCTGTTGTCCTCCGTTATACATGGGCCTGAACATTGGATTTCTTACCTAGAATTCTTAGGTCCAAGTCATTTTCGGAAGTTGAAGTACAGGCAACTTTGCCAAGGTGATTAATTGCTTGTTGATGTCCTCTTTTTCCCTGTTGCCAATGTTGTTTCTGGCCCTGCTGTGATTCCTGTGTTTCTGTCTCATGTATATCATGCCTATTGCCAGTATGTCACATATTCCGGTTCATCAATCAATTACTGAGTAATATTTTTGAGTTTTCAAATGGTTACCTCAACTTTCAAACTGAATTTCTCATGTCCAAACTCATTGGGAAGTTGAAGTACAGGCAACTTTGCCGAGGTGATTAATTGCTTGTTGATTTCCTCTTTTCCCTGTTGCCAATATTGTTTCTGGTCATGCTGTGATCCTCTGTTTTCTATCTCTTATATAGATGATACCTATTGCAGTGTGTCCTCACATATTTGCCATCATGAAGGAATAACTGAGTTATGTTTCTCAGTTTTTCTAATAGTTACCAAAACTCCTTTTTTTTTCCCTAAGACGTTTTTATTGTTCATCTTGGAAGTAGTCTCTTTTTCCCTTTCAAAGGAGGATTCATTTCGGTGGAGTGGATTCAGAGTAGCTGTCACTCCAACTAGAATGATCTCCACATGATGAAAATTATAATGGGCTTAGGATAAGCTCCAATGAAGCTTGTTTTAGTCATAGTTACACTGATGGAGGTCATTTTTTTTTTTTTTTTGTATCTAGTTTAATTTTTTTTGTGTTGTCAGTGGTCTTCTTATTTTAGAAGTTGGAGCTTTTCATATTGCTTTCTATTCTCTCCCATTCACCACCTTCCAGCACTTGTAAGTATAATTTCTTTTGCTTGCATATGCCGTATTTCATATTACAGTGATATGTGGTAAACACTTTGAATTGTAATTGCATTTAGATTTGCTGAAGATGTTTGACAATTTGAAGTATCCCTAAATGATGAATACTTTTCATAGCCATGGACTTCTGTTCAAATGGGGCTTTTTCTCATAGTTACTCTGATAGGACCCATTAATTTTAATTATGATTTTTTTTCCCTGGTTGGTCATCTCTTTGATGGCATTTGTTCAAGTTTAAAATGTTTGGCTGTATTAGTCTAAGGCTTGAGTCTAAGAGGTTACATCTAATGACTTCATTGTTGTGAAGAATACCTTATTGGTCCTCTGCTTAGAGAAATTGGTTTTGGCAGGTATTTTTCTATGCTAACAGGCAGGTAACCTTGCCAAGGTGATCAGTTTTATATTGATTTCTTGCTTTCCCTGTTGCCTACATTATGAACGGCTAATATTTGGTTGCTTGGACCAAATTTATTTACTGTTGGTGCACTCTCAATCAGCTTTAGCGTAAATGCTTTTTTATTTGCCTAATATATGTAGTGTTATAGAGTTGCTTCTCCGTTTTAAGTATAGTATGTATATCGGTTTTTCTGTTCTGGGCTTTGTTGATTTGGGGCTTAATAGTTATGGCATGGGTATCTTGTTCCAATGCTCAATCTCTTTTCATTCACTTGTTTTTTTGTCCTTGGGCATGGGCATTGTTTTTCTTCTGTCATTTTCTTTATCTGCAGTGTTTTTGTTTTTTGGGTGAAGTTTTTCTTGTAATGTGGTTAGCTTGTTCATTTGTTTTCATTTGTGGCAGAACAAAGATGTGACAGAAGCAATTCAGAAGGTTGCTTCTGCTTACGACTGTAAAATCGTTGAAGGGGTTCTTAGCCACCAGCTGAAGCAGTTTGTGATTGATGGGAACAAGGCTATCCTGAGTGTCTCCAATCCAGAGACAAGAGTTGATGATGCAGAATTTGAGGAAAATGAAGTGTATGCAATAGATATAGTCACCAGCACAGGTGAAGGCAAGGTAATTATTGAATCAGTAACAAGATGGCAACTCCTAATCTTGTAATTTTCATGGTATTATCATCCTTAAATATATGTTGCATTTGATCTTTTGCAGCCTAAGCTACTGGATGAAAAACATACTACCATTTACAAGAGAGCTGTGGACAAGAATTATCACTTGAAGATGAAAGCTTCTAGATTTATTTTCAGTGAAATTAGTCAAAAATTTCCTATTATGCCGTTCAGTGCCAGGTTTTAATGTCTTCAAATAGATACTGAAATTTATTTTTCTTGTTTATCTTTGGATTACTTAACTTCTGCGTTTTAATGGAATAGGACCTTAGAAGAGAAAAGAGCTAGACTGGGTCTAGTGGAATGCGTGAATCATGATCTTCTACAACCATATCCTGTTCTTCATGAGAAGCCGGGTATGAACACGGAAAATTCTATTTGAATTATTGCTTTTGGTTGAAGATTAAGAGCTTTGGCGAGACTATTTATGTTGGAATCCTGACGTTGCAGGTGATCTTGTCGCACATATCAAATTCACGGTTTTGCTAATGCCAAATGGTTCAGATAGGATCACATCTCATCCTCTGCAGGAGTTGCAGCCCACCAAGACAATAGATGATCCAGAAATCAAGGCCTGGTTGGCTTTGGGTACAAAAACAAAGAAAAAAGGTGGTGGGAAGAAAAAGAAAGGTAATGGAAAATGAATGAGAAAGTAGCTTTGAAAATTGAGGGGTAAAATGTTTTGTACCAAAACTTTTATATTTGTATGAAATTGGTACTAAAATTGTGATTTGTATCAAATTGATACCAAAACTTTTGAAGTTGAATTTCAGATTATGGTATCAAAACTTTTCCAGTATCCACATCAGCAAATTCAGCGGCTAGGTTAGCAAATCTGGATTCCACGTCAGTAAATCTGGTGTCCATGTTAGCTTAATACCATGATCTGAAACAAATTCCAAAATTTTGGTACCAATTTGATACAAACTCAAAAGTTTTTGTACCATGATAAAAAAAAATTTGGTAATATATGTACCAAAGTTTTGTTACTATTAATTCATTTTACCCTAAATTGAGAGATACTTCACTCACAATTCTTCTGATTTGGCCTTTTATTTCTGGAACTAAATCCAATTAATGCTGAATAGATTTGTCAATGAGATTTGAATACCATCTTATTTTTCTTGCCTCGTACAGCTAAGAAGGGTGAGAAAGCTGAGGAATCTACAGAAGCTGAGGCCATGGATGCCACCAATGGGACTGAAACCCAAGAATGAGGCTTTTAAATATTTACTGCCTTTTTGTTTCAGTTTTGCTACTTTGTTGAGCTCATTGTATCTTTGCTTATTTATGAAATGATTTTAAATAGTGTCTAGATATTCATCCTGATTTAATTTCCATCTTGCATGAAAACCCATTGTCCTAATTTGACTATGGAATCATGCCAATATGATTTAGGCATATCAATAAACATCTCAGCATATGTTAGATTTGGACCTTAAATCTATGACTTGATTTTGATTGTTAATTACGTTATTGAATGTTTAACAGATAAAAAGACTAATTAAGAATTCTATTAAATTAACTCTCTTAATTATCGTTTAAATATTAAATATTTTATAAATAGAAATCAAATTGATGCAAAATTAATAGTTAAGATAATCTAATAAATAAATTTGAAAATCAAATAGTATTCTTTCTAAAATGTGTGTCGCTAATTTGAAATGTTTTTGAAGAATCACAAAATATTAAAATCAAGAAGGAAATGAAATATTTGCCGACTTTATTGGTACTTTCGTTTGTGTGAATGGCGAGGGATTTCGAGTTCGAATATTTTTGCTATCATTTACAAATATAAGGATGGCAATTCAATTTGGATTAGTAGATTTTTGTCTCATGCCAATCCAAAGGAGGTGTGTTTTTTTATTTTTGACCAGGGATGGAGTTAGTTACCGGAAAGCCCAAAATGGCATTTAGTGGGGATGGAACGGGGTATCCCGATATATATATATTGTTGTTAGATGTTATAAATGATATTTTTTTGAATAAGTTATATATTTGAGATATCTAATAAAAATTATTAAATTAATGTATTTAATGATTGTTGGAATCATATTAGACTAATAGTGAATATTTTAATAATTACAATTTCAGTAGTTTATATAATTGCACCCATGTAAAAATATTGCTACTTTTTATCTTTTTAAATTATATTGGTTTTAAAAATGACATAAATAATTAGTTTAAATTTTTAGATACAATAGTTATAATAGTTTGGTATTTTTTTTATCATGGATATTCTCTTTTCTAGTTATATATGAATTGATTAATATTGTCATTTTTATTAGTTAAGTATGAATAATGGAACATTAAAAATTTAAAACATTGAACATTTTATAATTTTTTGCTTTTAGTTTGGATTTATTTTGATGTGAATAAAATTAATAATTTAGATAGATATATCAAATATAATTAAATTAAAAAATATAACACGGATATCTGATATGGCTTGGAGATACCTGACCAAATCCCTTTTGAAGTGGGGATAAGGATTAATATTATTTTTCCGTAGAAGTATGAGATGAGGACAACGACAACGAAATCCGACTCTGATCTGCCCTGTTGCCACTCCTACACAAATATTGATAGAAATTTAATACTTTTATACAATAAATTCTTAGGTAATAATTTTTCTTTTTGCAGTGTATATTAGAGAATAATTATTCTTTATTGTGCAATCAACGGTCTATTGTACCTCTTGATGAAAAAATGAAATGTTTGCGTAAGATTTAAGAATAATAGAAAGGAAAGTGCTTGCATAAAAAAAGAAAAAATTATACAAATATCTTATGTGGTTTAACACAATATACCAGTACTCCATAAAGTTTGAAAATTATACAATTTACTTTTTCTATTTTATCATAATCTACTTGTACGTCTTTTTATTAGATTTTTCTGTTAAAACGATATTAGATTATAGTAAAAGAACAAAAAGAAAGTTACTATTTACTTTTTGAAATTTGATATATTGCATTAGTATGTCTGCAAGTTTGATCTATTGTGCTAGTATTATCTGAAGTTGAGTACATTGTATTAGTTATCTCCAAAGTAAAAGGGAATATTTTTCTTACATACGGTAAATAATTTAAATTTAATAAAATAATTATATAATTTAATGGAAATAAAATAGGAAAAACAAATTATATAATTTTTAAGTTTCAAAAAATACTAATGTATATTAAAACACATGAGATAAATAATAATTTTTCCATAGGAAAATTAAGGCTAGGTTTAAACTGAGAGATTTTGAACAATCAATAGATTTATACTAAATTCATTGTTTGATTACTTAAAAATTATCAAAATCCATATATTTTGGAAAATTTCTCATCTACTAAAATCTTTAATTTTTAAAGTATTTGATTTTCCACCTCCTAAATAAAAAAAGTCTAAAATCTATGAATTTTGAACAATGAAATATCGTTGCTAAATTTTTTTATTTCAAAATTGTCCCTAATAAATTAATAATATTCCAAAACTTACTTTTAGCATAAAAATTAATTTCCTTTTAATTTCAATTATTTGTTTTATTATTATTATTATTACTATTATTATACATAATATAATATTAATATGCATTAAATTATTAATAAAAATAATTTTTAGCAATGTAATTAAACATTATAACCTATAATAACTTTATTTTTTTATTTTTTAACTTTTAAAATAACTAATTTTATTTTTTAAATTTGTAAGTATATTGTGGAATTAATATATATATTTAATTAATAATAAATTATCAATATTTAATAAAATATAAAATTAAAAATTAATTGTTAAATTCATAAATTGTGATTATTGAACTAAATATAAGTATAAGAATAATTATATTATCAATGCATATATTTTATAATAAAATCAAACAATAAAATTACTAAAATCTATAGATTTTATTTCGCATGAATATAAAATTTATAGATTTTATATAATTAATAGATTTAAAATCTTTAAATTTTATACATTTTAAAATATGTGGATTCAAACTATGCATAAGAGTAAAGAGAATTAATAGAAAACTAAGCAAAAGAAAAGGGCAGAAATATAGCAAAATTTTGTCCAAGTACTTTCCTCCGTTTTCGCAGGGACCAAACAGAGCCAGATCGTGTCAGCAAATTATCTTTACACCTGTTAGGCCACTATAAATTGGGCCCACGTTCCTTTCCTTTTTCTCTTTATAAATATATATATATATAAAAAAAAAACAAATACACCAACTTCCTCCTGCTGCCGAACTCCAAAAAATCCCTAACTCTGTCTCTCTCTGCATCCTAAGTTCATTCTTTACGGCGATAAAAGTAAATTGCCAGAATCAAACAATGGCCAGTACTACCTCTACTAAGGATCCAGAGCATAACACCAATGATAGAGAAGAGGAAGAGAACGCCCCTGCTGCCGATGAGGACACCGGAGCTCAGGTTGCTCCCATCGTTAAGCTCGAAGAGGTTGCTGTCGCCACCGGCGAGGAGGATGAAGATCCTATTCTCGATCTGTATGTTCTCCTTATCATCTAGGGTTTCTGTTCACATTTTTCTTCAATATCTTGCTTTCAGTTTTGTTTCTTCTACTTTTTGTTTAATGTGGAATGTAATTACGCTTTTTATTTTGTTTGATAGGAAAGCAAAGCTGTATCGATTTGATAAGGACGGGAACCAGTGGAAGGAGAGAGGAGTTGGAAATGTGAAGCTGTTGAAGCACAAGGAATCAGGCAAGGTTCGCCTTGTCATACGCCAATCTAAGACTCTCAAGATCTGCGCTAATCATCTTGGTTAGTTTACTTCTCTTTTTCTTTTTTAAGTTTCTCCTTATTTTGGTTTTTAATTGCGTCATTGTGAAGGAAACTAACTGCAGTAGGAATCATTTTTTTTTACTAAATTGAATCTAAAACTACTTCAGCTGGTCGAAATATTACTATCTGATTTACTTAGTTACAAGCAATTAGTTAGTGTCGTGATTTGATTTTTATTGAAGTAATGAAAAATAATTTTGCTAAATTGAGTATAAAACCACTTAGCTGTCGCAAAATGACTATCTATCTACTTGTTGCGAGCAATTAGTTAGTATCATGATTTGAGTTTTACTACTGTAGTGAAGCTCGATGTCATTATTCACTCTCCGTCTCTTTGATTAGTTTCTTACTATATTTGTCTCTGCATTTTTCAGTTGTGCCATCAATGAATGTCCAAGAGCATCATGGAAATGATAAATCTTGTGTCTGGCATGCTTCTGATTTTGCTGATGGAGAATTGAAGGATGAGCTTTTCTGTATCAGATTTGCTTCGGTTGAGAGTATGTTTCCTTTTGACCTTTTCTAAGCATACTATTTCCAATTTAAGATTTCTTCTATATTGTACTGTTATTATTAAGTTAATTCAACTTTTTTTTATGCTTCGAAATTTGATGTATGCCAAGAGAATTCCTGAATTGCTGTTATAGGTGCAGGAAACTTTTTTTTTACTCTGCTTTGCTTGTAAGAACCTTGGATGGGTGAAAACTGATGAGTGTCTCATTTTCTCTTAATAACTAAATATATGAAAGAGGTAAGGAGAATAGCCATTTTATTTAATGAAAATATCTCAGTGTAGTTAAAAGCGCTCGCTTCAGCGCACAAAGCATTGAAGCTAAGTGCAGTATAGGCCTATCGCTTTTTTATGAAAATCATGCAAGCACTACTGTAGCATTACAGCACCTTCTGCTATTTCATTTATTGGGTTTAAAATTCTGAACGATGAAAATCTTGGACTTCGTTATTTGTGTTTGCATTTTCATTGGTTATATAATTTCTTCTTTTTGTTGTTTTTTATTTGTGTTTGGTAACTTCTAGTATAAGATGATACTCTAGTGAGTTTTCATTCTGCATGAGAAAATGCTATATATGTACCACATTAAAAACTAAAAAATTAATAATTTTCTCCCTAGTTTGGCTTTTGTTTTTGTTAGGCTAAATTGTTTCTGTCAGGCTAAGACTGGTAAATAGCCAGTCTTATGTTCCTCTTTTGATTTATCCAGTTGAATAATCTCTTCCTCCCTACTTTCTCTCACATTATGCAATCGGAGCCATTTTTTAACACATTTTCATGACTGATTCTTTGATATCCATTAGATTGCAAACATTTCATGGAGACTGTTCAAGAGGTGGCTGAAGCTCAGGGAAAGAAAGAAGAAAGTGAAGAGGCTGCAGATGCTGCTGGACTACTAGAGAAGTTGAGTGTTGGGGATAAGCCTGAGGAAAAAGAAAAGGAAGAGGTGGCTGCTGAAGCAAAGGAGCACAGTGAAACTCAAGGTGAGAAAGCAAAAGTCGAAACTGAGGAAGAAGACAAACCGGCTTCGTCAGCATAGACAATAGAAGATCCTGGTATGTTCTGACATGGCATGCCGTTGGCATAGTTCTGGTTTTGAGTGATCAGTGGATGTTAATTTTTCATGCAGGTTTGAGATTGTTGGCATATGTACACAGATTATTGATTGTGTTGGAACCGGTGGATGGTTTTAGTCTTTGTTGGTCAGTTTGGGCTAGTAATTTACGAGTAACAGTCTTTGGTCCTATTTCTTGGTAAACGAAGATCAGGGCAGGTATACTACGGAAGAGAGACTGCGAGGTTGTTAAGTAAAACATTTATGTCTTGTTCCCCTTGAATTAAATTTTGCTTAGTTCATTATTTTCGTTTCTAGAAGTCAAAGTTAAGAGTTCCATTGCGGGTTGAATCTAAGGAAGGAAATTGCACATTGTTATCATCATATTGCTAGATAAACTAGTTCATCATCTGCCTTTTGCATAGGTTAGCAGTTCAGAATGCTCTATTTTATCACGATTCAGACTGAACTGCTGTAGGAATTTTGATGCTGCTATTAAATTTTGAATGGAGGTGATCCGTACCTAAATCCAAGGGCAAAGCTGTGCTGAAGCATATGCCAGTGCCGGGATAACAATCGGGTTTTGAGAATCTAGTAGGTTAAGCGTTAGAGCTCAAGCTGGGTAAGTGGTGGCATATGGGTATGCCAATGTTCATGGCTTGGGTTCTGAGTTTCCTAATACTGGAACAGCTCGGGAAAATATAGGTTAAAATCTGTTTGCTGCTGTGTTGTATAACAGAGAAATTCTTAGGTATATTGGGTCTACCACATCATCTGTAAACTAATCCAATCATATAATGATATATATTTAATTTTTTTATTTTTACATGTGAAAATAAAAAAATTAAATATATGTCATTGTGTGATTGAGTTGATCTAATAGACCTAATATATTTAAGAATTTATATGCATAACAAGCTTTTTAGTTAGTGAGAGGAGAACAATAATTCTCAACGCCAAAATCAGTGCGTGCTACATATAAAAAATTCTAAAAAAAGTTATAATTTAGTCAACTGGACGCTGATTATAAATATTCTATTGCACCTTTTCAATTAACGATTTTCTCTCAGGAATATTTTACAATACATGGTAACTTTTTTTTTTTTGAAAAAACATGTTCTTGAAAACAACAGAAAGCATCAAATTTTACTGTTTTAGTATTGTAAGAATATGTCAGAAAATATTTTTCTAACAGTAGTGAAAGCTACGATGGAGAAATCATGGAAGGGCAGAGATTTTGGAGTTGAGTGCCGGCGGTCTTACGCAGAGATCAAGATTTCAAATTGCAGGACAGAATGCTACAAGCTCTACTGACTCTCCTATTATTCTAAAGGCCGTTGCTCTTTGGAGAGGTGGTTTTTTTCCAGCTATTTCTTCGGCCAGTTAAAGAAATTTTAGATTTGGCTAAAATTCTTCGTTCAGTCTCTTCTATTCATAAGAACTGGAAATTTTGCAGCAATTAGCTAGTGAAATCTGGTGCTCGCGCTAGCTTCTCTTACGAAATAGCTTTGTTTTCTGATGCTGCCTTGGTAGGTTACTGAATTTTCCACTTCAGAGAGAGAGAGGAAGAGATGATTGAACAGCATGTCCGAATGCCATTGTGCTAAGTAAGAGAAATCTTAAAAAATGCAAATAATGCATTAAACATTCTAACTCACTCTTATGTTTTTCTCCTTTTTCTTTTCCTTTTCCTCCCACTAAACTCTTTTTTTTTCCGACAAAAAAAAAATAGAAGAAAAAAATGAACCAAGAATGTGAAAAACATCAGCCAAGTCTGGTCACTGCTCCTGGAGTTGGAAAAACAAATGACAACAGCAATGTAAAGCTAACTAAAAACATCCCAAAGAGCAAAAGAAAGAAAAATTGGTTACTGTTAAAATAAATAATTAAAAAATTCCCATCAGTTTTTGATAATTAACTAAGGTTTTGTTGGATAAATTCATTAGACAATAACAAGTGCAGATAATACATAAGTATCATCGTGATAATTCATAAACATTCATATATAATTTAAAAGTTCACACATTTATAAAAAAATAAATAATTCATAAATTAAATTAACACATAAACATAATTAAAATGGATATAGTGTCTATACTAATTATAAATAAATTTATAATTTTATTAAGTAAATCAGTTAAATATATATTTAACTTATTAATATAATTTAAATTAGTACATAAGTTTAATATAGGGGGTATTTGGAATTATTGTTAATAGTCCTAAAAATAAATTTTGAATTTTTTTATTTAATTAACTGATTTTTTTAATTTTTTATAAACTATTTTTTTCAAACCTGTTTTGGAAAAAATATCTATTTACCTGCTTCTACTAAAAACAGTTTTCAAAACTAAAAAAAAATTAAAAATACAAAATTTATTTCCGAAAAATGCTTTTTCCAAACATAATGCCAAACAGAGCCATAACATAATTATTTTGATAAGAAAATATATAATACATATGGCAAAATATACATAATATAATATTTAAATTTAAATTAATAAATACATAAATATAACATAATTTTAAAATATAATAATTGGGTCTTCATGGGCCGCGGTGGGTATTCCACAGAATAAGGAACATACTCGTTATCCCCGTCCCGCTCAATGGAAAAGAAATTTTTCATCTCTATTCTCATAGGGAGATGAATTGGAAAATTCCTATCACAAAATGGAATTTCCCACTTCATTTCCAACCCTAAACACAAGGAATAGATTAGGATTAAGACTTTGATTAAGTTGAGCATTTTAAAGAAATAAAAAGAGAAAAAGGAAAGACTTGAGGTGGCTTTGGCCCTCTGGGTACAGATAGAGTTCCTTTTTCCTCCTAAGAAATAACTGAAACCATGTTCCCATACACTTTTTGTTTTTATTTACCTGAAAGAAAGTAAATTTTTTTTGAATACTAAGGAGGGGAGACCCAATTACAATCTAATCAATCTGGGAAAGGAGACACCCTTCATGTCATCTTCCAATATAGCAGCTATCGCAGAAGGGGGCTTACCTTCACGGTAATCTTGAACCACCCTTACTAAGTGTACTATTATTATTTAAAAATTAATAATAATTAATTTTTTTTATTAATAATAATAATTAATTTTGTAGAAAAAAATATAGATAAATAATAATTTGACAAGTTCATTATCACATAATTATAAATTATAACATAATTAAATTGGTAATTAGTTTCAGAAGTGGCGCATTGAACCAATTTTTTTGGGTTAATTTTTAGATTTTATCCTAAGTATGCTATTATTGTTTAAAACCAAATTATATAGGTAAATAATAAATTGACATTTACTTATAGTTAAAAAATTTTATAATATAAAAAGTTCGTCATAACATAATTAAATTATTAATTAGTTACTAGTTATGTATCCAAAAATTGTTAATGATAATAATAATTAATTTATAGAATACTAAACTACAATTTTTTTAACTATTTTTTTTTCATGCATGTGTTTATTAATTTTTAGATTTTAGCTATGTAAAATATTATTGTTAAAAAATTAATAATAATTAATTTTATAGCAAAAAAAAATTATAGATAAATAATAATTTAACAAGTTAATTATAGTATAATTATAAATTATAATATAATCAAATTAGTAAACTATTTTTTTTTTTAGTTAAATTTTAGATTTTATCCTGAGTATATCATTATTGTTTAAAACCAAGTTATATAGATAAATAATTAGTTTCAATATGTCACTTCTATGTGGCGTGCGAATTCAAGCGACGCATTGCTTGAGGCTGGCAAACTGACACTATTTTTTCACTAAAACGAAATTTTTTTTCAAAAACTACATAGTTTTCCAAACAATATCAAATTCAGAAATATCCCTCTCAAACCTGGCCAATAAGTTGTCGACATCTGGTCACCAAATTACCAGCACCCCTTATGACATTACCATGGCCACACAGCAGATCAACGTCAGCCTTTGAAACCATTTCCAGCACCAAGCGCCGGCAATCCGCTTGAAAGAAAGTAAATTTAAAACCAAAAGAAGAATTAAAAAAAAAAAAAAAAAATCTTCAAAGTGTGGATTCCGATTTAAACATGTACGCACACGGCATACACCATTTTTTTTTGTAAATGTTGTACCTTATTGATTTTTGTTTATTAATTTGTATGGTTTAATAATTAAAATTAGTATATATATTACTTCCTCCATTCAACTATAATTGTGCATATAATTATATGAATAAAATAACTATATTATTCTTCTTTAGAAAAATTAAAAGTATTAATAAATTATAATTATTTCAATAGAAATTATTTATCTAAATATGAAAAATATTTTTATTTTTTATTATTAATTTAAAATGTCAGTTAAAATTGAATAAATTTTATTTTTTTAAATAATAATTGAAGTTGAACGAATGGATTATATAAATTTATATGACGAAATTTTATTAGAATAAAAGTTGGCTTTATGCTCTTTTCAAAGAAATCTAGTTCAAATTACAAGAGTATTTATTTTTGGAACGATGAATTTAAGTATTTTTTTTAACATTAAGTGAAATTCTGCTTATGACAAGGGTAAAAAAATAACTATTTTCTATTATATATCTCATGATCCGTTTGACCCTTTAAATATATCTCGCTGATAAAAACCGTTAAAAATGAAAAAAAAAAAAGGATCTTACAAAAAGAGAGAAAAAAAAGGTGGAGAGAGAATGTCTGAAATGTAAATATGGCGTTGAAATTGAAAATTACGGACGTCACCTTTTCAACGTTCAATTTCTAGGCTAATACACACCGATTAGTTTAGGGTTTAAAGGTTAGGTTGGCGCACATGCATTTTGCCACCCCATACATTAAATTTCATGGCACATATTTGTCTGCCGCACATTCCTTGCCACGTCATAGACTGATTTCATGTTTTGTCACTTTGCCACGTCATACAATAATTTTTATTTTTATAATATCAAATTTCTTATTTACGTACAGGGACCGTGCATGTTTGATTAAGAGACTCTTGACGAGTTAAAATGAAATTTTTCAGTTTAATTAAAGTTTTTCTAATTCAATTTTTAGATATATATAATTATTTTAAAATTTTATCTAATGCAATTTTGATACCAAATTAAAAATAATGGAAAAAAAAAAATTTCACGGAGCCATCTTAATTTGTCGGCTAATCCGTAATTACCAGCAACTCCTTTAGTTTTAGAAAACCAGCGGATGCTTTTAGCGAAAGCTGCTGGTTTTGATTTTTTGAATCGCTTTTACGACGTCGTTATTTGTTTTTTCTTGGCATTTCGCAGTCAAATAAGATTGGCCGCTTCGCCTGCGGGACTGGACTGCCATAAAAGGCAATGGCGAAACTGAGGCGCAGCTATGAGTTGTGTTCTGCTTTAGCAACAAAATCCATGTTATTATTACTTCCCCAATTATTATATTTGTTTTCGAAATCTCCTTATATTTATTTTATTGTTCGAGTAAAAATTATTTTTTATTACATATATTATATTAGTACTTTCGATATTCAAAAATTATATAATCGATTCTTATATTTTACTAATATATTATTTTTTTTTAATTTTTATAAGTAAAATAATAAAATATTCTCCACTAATATGTTTAAAATATTATTTATTGTATGATATTAGATATTATATTAATATTCTCGTAAAATTCAATATTCCAACGTCATTCTAACAAAAAAAAAATGACATCATAACAAAATATAGGGGTAAGACGTAATTTTCTCTAATAATTAATGATAGCACAAATATCTCATGTGTGTTGAAATTATATATATTACATTGGATCTCTAAATGATCAATTTTTTAATTAATTATTTATATTTAGTGTTTTACTAAATAAGAATTTAGTAAAATAAAATATAATTTTTTTAAAAAGAAAGGGGGAAGAAGAAGCTCTATTTCCTTTTTGGCATTACTTGACGAGAATTGAATATGTAGGATGGAGAAATCAAAAACATTATTTTATTTGCCTTCCTATTTTAATGAAGTCCGCAATAGAAACGTGAATCTTTTCTACTTTCTTTTTTTCTTCTTATATTGACGATGACTCACTGTCACGTTAGTTTGTTGCAGAAAGTGGAATTCAATTGGTATTTTTTCAAATTTGATACTTCTCTATTTTTTCAATTTTTGATAGAAATATAGGAAAAATTATTATTTTACGACAAAAAATGCATGAAAAAATTAAAGATTATACACAAATTTTTTAAAAAAAATTATATGACCAAATAAATAAATTTAAACAATAATGTCTTGGCTGAGTCAATATTTTGATTGATGACTCTAACTGGTCAGAGGCGGCCAAGATTAATGGCATAGAATTGGCAAAAAAGAAAATTTATATTAAAAAAAATATAAACCAGAGAATGAAAAAAGACAGATAAACACCTCACGCTCACAAGTGGAAGCCAATTCTTAATAATGCCAACTTGCAAATTGCTTATTTGCACGGCAGGTGGAAAATTCTTTATTATATATACTTTTGATTTTATTCCTACATGAATCAATGTACATAATACTAAATAAAAAAAAATTGTTTGCATAATATTTTTATTATCGATTCTATTTATAAAGAAAATTATAATTGAATTTAGAGATTTAATTTGTACAGTGAGCTAGTTTATATACGTCACGAAATAATTATTTAATATTTTTTTAAAATGATAGCATGATATTTATTTATAATAAAGAAATCAGTACAAATTTGTAATTAAAGATGAAATGACTTATCCAATAATATTTTGGGTTTGACAAATTTTTCCAAAAATAATAATAATTTTGATTTTATTCCTACATGAATCAATTTACAACATACTAAGTAAAAAAAATTGTTTGCATAATATTTTTATTATTGATTCTATTTATAAAGAAAAAATTGAATTTAGAGATTTATTGAATAGTATCGCACCTCACAATATAAATGAGAATAAAACAATCTTCATAATATATAATGGCAAAATAAACTTCACAAGAGATGATGATACAAATATTCATTATAAAGAATGCAAACTAAAATTCAAAGAGATAAAAAAAAACATTAAAAAAAACACAAATCATCGAAAAATCTAAATTATTGTGCATAAAATACTAAACAAAGGAGGAAGGGTTACCTGACATTAAAAGTTGACAGCAGTTTTTAAAGAACGATCAAAAGAAAATAAATAGAAAAGAAAAAGATTGGACAGCTAAGATTTTGGAAGAGAGGAGAGGAGAAGAATAAAAATTCTGATCATCTATTTTATTAGAGTTTATTTATTAAAAATAATGAAATTTATTTCTTTATATTCATATTATAATAGTTTTTTAAAAATAGTGAATCCAATAACTTTGTAAATATAAATCCGCCTAAGAATTTAGATAAATATTTTTTTTTATAATATGTATCTGGCAATATTTATTTATACATCAACTTTGTCTTTGAAAAATCGTAAAAAAAAATTATAATATGTTGTATTTTACATTATTATTGAAATGAGCTCAAATTCTATGCTACTTGTGCTATAAATTTTATTTTTTGGTTAGAGGGATTATCAACAAGGAAGCTAATCTTATTAGTATGGGATAAAATTTCACAGGACAACAAAATATTTACTCATAAATTTTTATTTTTTATTTTATCGATGAATGTGAATTCTATTATTAGTATTTTTTAAAAAATAAATTTATAAATCAATTTAATAATAAGTTATCCTATACACTAGAAAGAAAATAAAAAAATATATATGAATTAAATTAATACATAAACTTTTATTTATAAAAGAAAATTACTTGGGCAACAGTTTTTTAGGCTCAAAGAAACAAGGATCATGATACCATTATGAATCCATAAATCATGATCAGATTTAGAGATTTGAGGGAGCTAACTGTAAAGAAATTTAGAATTATAAAACAAATAATTTATATAAGAAAAAAATAATAAAATATAAAAAATTAAATAGATTATTGTTTTAGGACAGTTGCCCTCGCCAGCCCCTCCTCGGTCCGCCAATGCTTGATCCCCGCTAGCGCTAATAGAAAAGGAAAAAGGAAAAATTGAGTGTTCACACTGGAAAGGAAACCCGCCCCTAGTATCAGCTTCTCGCGTTCACCACTGTCATTTCCCCCACTTATTCCTCCACCTATAAAATCCAACACTTTCTTCCCTTTTCCTCACTTCCAAACAAACATTTCTCTCTGTTTCTTTTTAGCTCTCTTCTGTAATCTTTACACTATACACTTGTCTCTTTAATCTTTATTCCTATGGACACCAACATTGGATCCATCGACACCTGTAAGCCTAACTCCACCGACGTGTGTACCCCTGCCAACGGCACCGTTTCCGCCATCCAAAGCTCTGTTTCCCCTGCCGTCGTCACCTCCCCTGATTCCACCCTTGGCCGCCACTTGGCTCGCCGCCTTGTTCAGATTGGCGTTACTGATATTTTCTCTGTCCCTGGCGACTTTAATCTCACTCTTCTTGACCATCTCATCGCTGAGCCTGCGCTTAATGTCATCGGTTGCTGTAATGAGCTCAATGCGGGGTATGCTGCTGACGGTTATGCTCGCTCCCGTGGTGTCGGCGCTTGTGTTGTTACATTTACTGTTGGTGGTCTTAGTGTTCTTAATGCCATCGCCGGTGCTTATAGTGAGAATCTGCCTGTGATCTGTATCGTCGGTGGCCCTAACTCCAACGATTATGGGACTAACAGGATTCTCCATCATACCATTGGATTGCCTGATTTCAGCCAGGAGCTAAGGTGTTTCCAGACTGTTACCTGCTTTCAGGTAATTTAAAGAAAAAAAAATCTCAGCTGGATATTACTGGTTGTTCAAATTATTGTGTCAAAATGTTTTCTTATTCTTTTATACGATGGTTTTGCGGCTGTTCGATTATTTTTATAGGCTGTGGTGAATAACTTAGAAGATGCACATGAGCTGATCGATACTGCCATATCCACTGCTTTGAAAGAAAGCAAGCCTGTTTATCTCAGCATTAGCTGTAATTTGTCTGCGATTCCTCATCCTACTTTTAGCCGCGATCCAGTCCCGTTTTCACTCTCTCCCAAGTGGGTTTTTTAACTAGTTAATTTCTGCCTACTGCTTAGGGGTTTACTGGTTAATTTAATAATAGAAGATACATTGATAAAAACTGGTGCTTTGGTGTACAGATTGAGTAACAAACTAGGTTTGGAGGCTGCAGTTGAAGCAGCAGCAGAGTTCTTGAACAAGGCAGTGAAACCAGTTTTGGTGGGTGGACCTAAATTGAGGGTTGCAAAGGCATGCGAGGCCTTTGTTGAGTTAGCAGATGCAACTGGCTATGCCCTGGCTGTGATGCCATCAGCTAAAGGGCTTGTGCCTGAAACCCATTCCCACTTCATTGGGACTTATTGGGGTGCAATAAGTACAGCCTTCTGTGCTGAGATCGTGGAGTCTGCAGATGCTTACTTGTTTGTTGGACCTATTTTCAATGACTACAGCTCTGTTGGATACTCTCTCCTCCTCAAGAAAGAGAAGGCTATCATAGTGCAGCCTGATCGTGTGGTGATCGGAAATGGACCTGCATTTGGATGTGTTCTCATGAAGGATTTTCTCACTGCCCTTGCGAAGAGGGTGAAGCACAACAACACTGCTTTTGAAAACTACCGCAGGATTTTTGTTCCTGACGGACATCCTTTAAAAGGTGCACCTAAAGAACCATTGAGGGTTAATATTCTCTTCCAACATATACAGAAGTTGCTTTCTGGTCAAACTGCTGTCATTGCTGAGACAGGGGACTCATGGTTTAATTGCCAGAAGCTGAAATTGCCAAAGGGATGCGGGTAAGCAACGGACAATTCTATTTCTATTTATGATGTTTATTTCACAAGTCTAACCAAGTATGGTGAAATTGGATTTTCAGGTATGAATTCCAAATGCAATATGGATCAATTGGTTGGTCAGTTGGTGCAACTCTTGGTTATGCTCAGGCTGTGCCAGAGAAGCGTGTGATTGCTTGTATTGGTGATGGTAGCTTTCAGGTATATAACCAAGAATCTTGCGACATAAACTCTTGAATTCTGCTTTTTATTTCTATTGTGATACGAATAATCTCCATTCATGAAACAGGGGATAGTATATTTTGCTTGGTACATTTAGTTAACAACATATTACTAATTGGTTTTAGATTTTTATATGGTTTATCTTATTTAGTGTGGCTGATATACATTCTTAACACAGGTGACTGCACAAGAAGTAACGACAATGCTGCGATGTGGACAAAATACCATAATCTTCTTAATCAACAATGGTGGATACACCATTGAAGTTGAGATCCATGATGGTCCGTACAATGTGATCAAGAACTGGAACTACACTGCTTTAGTTGATGCAATCCATAATGGTGAAGGCAAATGCTGGACAACCAAGGTGAATTTATTAACTTGATTATTCATCAACCATTCACATCAATTGAAATCAAACACAGATCACTGATACAGTTGATTGATTCTGATGTTGCAGGTTTTCTGTGAGGAAGAACTAATAGAAGCAATTGAGAGTGCAACAGGGCCAAAGAAAGATTGCTTGTGCTTCATTGAGGTTATTGTCCACAAGGATGATACTAGCAAAGAACTCTTGGAATGGGGTTCTAGGGTCTCTGCTGCCAATAGCCGCCCACCAAACCCTCAGTAGAAGTTCACATTCACCTATGCCTCCATGATTTTCTTTCCAAGTTGATTTATTATCTTTTGTTGTGCCTTTGAGATATATTTTTGGTTATTTGTGTAAGTTCAATTTGAATTGGAGTTTTTAAGCCACATCTTTAAGCTTGGTGACTTATCTTGCATGTTTATTGCGAATGGGACAAATGAAAATCGGGGAGCAATATTTGATAGTCAGCATGAAAATGAAAATGAAAAGGATGTGATTGAGAACGAAGGTTGCTAGAAAATTCCACAAAAACTTGGTGGCAGTCCTAAAGGCTTGACTAATCAAAATGTTTGGGTTCCCAATCGGTACCTCAATTATGAAGAGTTGGTGGGGTGGGGGTGAAAGAAATATCACCACTCTTTTTGAAAAGTTGCGGAAGCTGTGGTCTGTTTCACCGTGCCTACAAAATACAAATGTCATCTTAGCGTGCCAGCCTTTTGACTCTCCCTTTTGGAAAATTATAATAGAACGGTATTTATTCATTATAATAATGAAATTAGTAGATAAATAAATATATTTAAGATCTGTGCGATCATTTTTATAACATTTTACTTCCATAACAATTTGTACTGATAGAGCAGAAAAAATTATAGTTATTATATGATTCTATTCCTGTCAAAAAAAAATCAGAGTTATTTTAGTCATAATTTCTGATCGATTAAACAAAAATTCATCAAAATTTACTTAAATATTAAGTAATAACTATCAATAAAGAAATCATTAACAATTAAATGGAATATATTCAATAATGATTAATCAAGACATGCTTTAATATTAACTACTGTCACTAAAAATAATATTAACAATTAAATATATTGTATTTAAACAACGAATCTATTCATAGTCCAATGCAAAATTCATTTGATATTACTTTCATATAAAACAAATTGAAAAATAATTTTTTAATGCCAATTTGTTATTATTCGTCAAATCGATCGAAATTATTATAAGATTATAAATTTTATTAAAATATTAAATTAAAAAAGTTAAACTTTCTTCCCTGATATACACGGCATCAACTTTCTATTATCATTCTTTTCCATGGATAGATTCATTATGACGATTTTTTTTTCATAAACTTTTTGATTGGAATACATTTTATTTCGGTCAAAATTAATTGGTTTGTAGAAGAATTTAAATACGCAGCTCATTAAAAAAAAAAAAAAAGAATTTAAACAGGCAGCTCTGACTATGTATGTGAATAATATTTGAAAAAACTAGCAAACATAGAATGTTTCAAGACATAAATTGTAACACCCTTTTACTCCGGTAAATAGTAGTTACTCGTTTATTTGTCTTAATTAATTTACCAGATTAAAATATTTATATTTTATTATTATTATTATATCTTTTTGTAATACTACAAAAAAAAATTATTTTATATCTTGATATGAAATATATATTTTTATATTAGAATTTCTATTTATTATTATAGTATATGAGAAAATTTAATATATTACAATACTTCTTCAAAATATACCAAAATAAACTAGGAACTTTAAGTTACTGTCCATCTGAATTTCTTTCTTCTTCTTACAATTAATCTAATATTCCAGACTTTTTATTCCTGTATGAGAAAAATTTACCTGCGCTAAACTAATAGTTTAGTGGTGTCTCATATGATAAAAATCATACATACGATGCATTTATAAATTTTATATATACCATAACATAATATCAATATCACAAACAATATTTCACATATTAAATATGTCATGTAATTTAACTTGTAAAAATGTGATATCATTTTTTCATTATCTTTATTTATAACATTTTCTTTTTATTATTTTTAATCAAACTCCTAACACCTATTAGTAGCAATATAAGGATGTCATTCCCGACCTTTTTATGATATTACCATTCCAAGCACTTATATTTATTGCTTTATTATTTTTATAGAACATGTTTCTCTTTCCTTTTATTGGTATGCTAACATATTATTTATTCTAGTTTAAGTCTATGTGTGTTCGGGCTTCGACATAATTGTTACAATCACCAAATTATTTTATAAATATGAGATGCCCATTTGAATAATTGAATATCAAATAACCAACAATTATTACATATAAAACATATTACAAAACAAACTTTCTCATGCATGGCAGATTCAAACCTTGGGTTTGTGACCCAATTTCAGCCCATTTTCACTCATAATCTGATTTTATAGTCTTCTAGGATTTTATGACTTATTGTCTTAACTTTAAAATGCAATAAAAATCACCTCAATCTGAGTTTTTTACTAAAAGTTATGGTCAAAATACCGGGTAGTGTTTCAATACTTTTTACCTAGCATTTTCATAGTACTCTTATATCAGAGTTTTTGTAACCGAATTTTGACCTAAATAAAAGTTGAATTTCAATTCATAATCTTCATAACATTTTTAGCTCTATGTCTTAGCTATCATTTCCAATTTGGTTCAGGACAATCCAACCTATACGGACTAAGTTATGGTAAATTCAATTAGGACTGTTTCAGTGCAAGTGCAACAGGGCGCTTGTAAGGTTTATTGCAATTCAAGTATTTCAATAATTTAATTCATTTATATCATATCCAAAATTTCCAAATCACATCACCTTGCATAAAACTCAATATTTCATATTAATTTAGCACAAAATTATATTGACAACTATTTTTTATACAAGACATTTTCCAAATCACGTGCAAACATACATTTCATACAAATTTCATATTTTATAACATGCACAATTTTTATTGAAGAAACACTTACCTATATAGCCCAAAATCTGTCTTTTCTTTGCTTTTCTTGTTTTGCTAAGTAGTCTTTCACTTGCCTTTGTCTACCTTTTGGTGGTTACTTATTTAGCCTTAAAAAAAAAGAAAATAATATGTCACTAAATGACACATTTAACTATTGTTTATGCATGAACATTAAGTAATAATTCTAATACTCCTTTACCATTTTCCATAACTTAATTTCTTTCTCCCTTTACATTAATGTTATTCCCTCCATTTAGGACAATCAAAACAGTCTCATTCATTCAAAATCTTTTTCTATAATATTTAATATTAACTAGTCATATATCCAACATCAATACTTCTAATCATCTTTCCAAACATATCTTGGCAGTCCCTTTCTTTTCATTTTAGGTTATGTTTCATTTGTTTACAAGTCACAAAATGAATCTCTATGATCATCTAAATTAAATTTCAATACAATTATACATTTTTTCTCCTTCCAACACAACATCAACACAAATTCACAATTTCAAGCAAAACTCTAATATAACATTTTCAATCATTTATTTACAAATATAAAATTATTTGTAACTGGAGTGCCCACTTGGAAAATTTTAATTATTCTAAAAGCATTTATTTACAAATTAAATTAGATTGAGTATTTATGTACGGCCAAAAAATACAAACAAAAAGGAAAATTCTCAGAAATATCTTTAAGTTATGCCTTGTTCGTCCTAAATACAATATATGGTATGCACTAACAAACAACATATGACGTTATTTGGTCTTAACAAAATAATAATAATAATAATATGTCATTGAATAACACATTTAACTATTCTTTATGCATAAACATTAAGTAATGATTCTAATACTCTTTTACCATTTTCCATAATTTAATTTCTTCATCTTTTTACATTATTTAAGTTTATACTAGCCTAATGTTATTCCCTTCATTTAGGACAATCAAAACAGTCTCATTCATTCAAAATCTTTTTCTATAATATTCAACATTAACTAATCATATTCCTAATATCAACACTTTTAATCATCTTTCCAAACATATCCTCATTATAGGACAGACCCTTTCTCTTCATTTTAGGTTATGTTTTATTTGTTTACAACTCACAAAATCAATCTCCATGGTCATCTAAACTAAATTTCAATATAATCCTATATTTCTTCCCCTTCCAACACAATATCAACACAAGTTTACAATTTCAAGCAAAACCCTAATATAACATTTCCAATCATTTATTTACATATATAAAATTATATGTAATTGGAGTGCCCACTTGGAAAATTTTAATTATTCTAAAAGCATTTATTTACAAATTAAATTAGATTGAGTATTTATGTACGCCCAAAAAAATACAAACAAAAAGGAAAATTCTCAGAAATATCTTTAGGTTATGCCTTGTTCGTCCTCAATACAATATATGGTATGCACCAACAAACAACATATGCCGTTATTAAAAATGCAAAGAAATTAATACTGTGGGCTAACTTCATATATATTCCTATTCCAATGGGCAACCATGATGAACTTTTTTTTTTTTTTTTATCTAGCAAATTCTGGAATAATTCTTTCATCATCCATCCTATCTTACCAAGTCCTGAATCACACACCTAATCAATCTCCATGCAAGCTTGCCTTTTGTTTACATCATTTACTTGTACTTTCTATATTGAAAGCCTGGAACTCACCATTCATTGGATTTGTATAAGAGTTCAAATCTTCATAGCTTGTGCTTAAAAAAAAAAAAAAAGTTGAAGATATTAATTAGGAACTCGAAACTCTGTTAGAAACTCCTTTTTTATTTTATGATTCCAATTTTTTAGAATTCGGAGGTCAAACTGAAATCTTTTAAACAGTAACAAATTTTAATAAAAAAAAAATCTCAGTAAACAAAACAACGAAGGGTCAAATATTAAAAATATATATTATAATTCTTAATTATATTATATATACACAAAGAAATTTCAAAATTTTGGAAAGTTATATAATACCTCCATATATGAGTTGAAAGAAATTCCTTCCACATTGATAAACAACACAATTACGTGCATATAAATTTTAAAAATTAAAACCAACGTATTCTATATATAATATTAGCCTTTACACTTGTTTATAATTAAGCGTCATAATAAATTATTGCATTATATTTTTTAATTATTGCGCTTTTTTTTTTTTTAGTCTTTGATGTGAAATTCTCTTCAACAGTATTAATTAAAATTAACAATATCGTATTAACATACTTAGATGCCACGCATTAAACATACTGTAAACATTTCTATCGTCCCCCATATATATGTCAAAGTAATTAATTAACTTGAGCTTGAATCTTGGGTTAATACTTACAATGAGAATAGAATTTTGGGTTAATAGACAATTCATTTCTTTACATTTTTAAAAAAAAGGTCCTTTTACGATTTACAAAATATATATGATAGAAGATTTTGTGGATGGACTTCAATTTTAGAGTTTAATTTCATCTAGGATCACTTAATTTTTTATACTATTGTCATAAAGTCATATAGTTTTTTTTTGTCTTATAAAAGTCATTTAATTGTGGTTTAGTTTTAGTATAATCATTTCTGATGATTTTTCAGTAACAATCAGAAAAGTCATGCTAATATCTTAATTGACATATGAAAATAGAGTATCATATATGTTTATAACTCAGCATTCACGTTAGCACCATAAATTAAAAATGATATCAACTGGGATGTCATAAGTTTATTTGACTTGTACAATTTTATTTGACTTGTACAATGATGTTCCTTTTAATCTGTACGGTGACTTGATGTGTTTCATGTGCTAACTGGAATGCTAACATTACTTTTTTGATTATTAACTGCTGAAAAATCGTCGAAAATAACTTTATTAAAACTAAATCAGAGTTACGTGACTTTTATAGGATAAAAAAATTATATTATTTTACTGCAATAATACCGAAATTAAATAATTATAGACGAAATTAGCCCTCGATTTTGGTCAATTTGAAACTAAAAGTATTTAAGTTATTTTCAATTTCTTTTGGTTCATTTTTCACGAGTTGGTTTTACACTACATGTCTGCCACATGGGTACGTTGAACAAAAGTTGCAAACACATCTATGTATATCTTCAATTTGCATAACATCAAAGAACCATATTCATAATTCTCATCCACTCCATTATTTGTGGGAGTGAAAATGAAACTCCTTATGAATGAACCAGATAGGAAGTCACCATGTTCATGAATCATGTCTGTTTTTAATTTTCTTCAAACAAGACCATTGAGGCTTAAGTATTAATTAAGGAAGAAAATTGGTTAGATCCTGTTAGTATTTACCTCTCTGGAAGCCTTGTTCTTTTTTTTTGCATATATAGTCCAATTTTGAGGACAATGTATATAAAAGAAAATTGAGTTTTTCTTCTTTTTTTTTTTAATTTTTTATTCTATGCTAAGGTTAGGCAAAGTGGGTCTCTCTCCACAAATTGACAGTCCCAGCTGGCTCTTATATCTTTACATAAATAGAAGCATGCACAGTAATGCTTTCAACTTAATAAGAACGTAGGTTTCTTTACATGAGATTTCATAAATAGTACATGATTACAAATTGTTTAGTTACCCTAATTTCAGCACCCTTGGCTTAATAGCCGATTCAAAACACCACTACAACCACCACAAGTACATAATAACATCACTACACTATCCATATAGTAAGGAAGAATGATCACTTAGTTAATTTTTCTCAAATGGATCAAAATACATAGACTCTACTCCTTGAAAGAAAGAATCTGACCACGGTAAAGAAGATACTGGCGGTTGCCCTTCAGCTACAAAACTCGCATCCAAGTATGCAGAAAGCAGTTGTTGCTGTTGTTGTTGATGAGGCAGTAAAGCAGCCGGAGGAGGAAGATAAAGAAAAGGGTCATCGTCCATGAAATTCATTATAGTTTGATGAAGCAATATCTGAGTCTTCAAGAACTTGACATAATTAATAGCCTCCTCTAGCATGGATACTGTATCCATCTTACTTCCACCCGGAACCAAACTCTGTAAAATCTTGAACCGGTCACTAATACGATGTCGTCTTTCTCTTGCAGCCACACTTTGGGGATCGGTCGACAGCTTCACCCCATTGTTGCCTCCTCTCTTGCCACCCTTCTTCTTGTCCTTGCCATTATTAGGTAGAGAAGAAGAAGAATAAGACCCTGAAGAGCTAGGGTTTGTAGAAGCAAATGAGTCCATGAATGTTCCACTTGGGATTGTCGAGTAAAGACTATATATAGAGAGAGAGGAGAAAAAAGATCAAACATGTGCCAAGTGCTAAGGAACGTCCCGTTTGAAAATGAGTGTAAGGACGACATGTCCTCCAGTTTGAGTCACCTAATCTATGACGCAGGATACGGGTGTTTACTGACCACACAGTAGGGGCCTAGCCCACGCAAAAGGCATTTGTTTTCCCTTTTTTTAGTGCCTTCGTTTCTTTTTGGCCCTTTGAACTGATTGTTTGCTCAAACTTTAGACGACGATACTTCACCGTAATATATTATAATATGACCACCATGAGGGATTCCTCCCACCCATCAAGCATCGATGCTTTTAAAATCCCTAATCGTTATCTTTAGTTGCAGATCAATCGGCAACTTACACAAAGCTGAATTTATTGAAAAAAATTAGCGGATTCCAATTTCATTAAATATATTCTATTCTTAGAATAGAGTAAATAACTTTAATTATGATTAAATTTTGAATATAATTAGTGTAAAAGGATGAATATATACCACCTTGCAAAAAAAAAAAAAAAACTAATCGTTACTGGGATGTCATCTCCAATTTAGTTTCGAGAGTACCAACCGGATTATAAAAAAAAAAGAGAGAGAGATAATATGAGTTAATTAATCAGTAACTAGTACGAATAGAGTGAGAAGTGTCATTGAGTTTGGTCAGACCTCAGATATGAAGAGATGTAAGGAAAAGTGAGAGTATGAGGTAATGGTGGGGGTCCTGCCTCTCTGAGATCGAAGTGGATGGAGGTGCGTAGAAATCCAGGGACCAAATCGTTGCTGGGGCCCCTTTTTTTGGGTTTTTAATGTAGGAATTGGTGACATTTTTTTCACTTACGTACTGTTAGGAAAAGGAGAAACTGTTCATGTTCCCTTTGATTAGGTAAAGAAAAGATGCTGAGGTCTTATCATGAGCTCTTCTTTTGGTGCTAACTTGTTTCAACCTCTAACCTTGGAGTTAGCTAAAGATCCTTTCTTGAAAGCGTATCATTTGCGATCCCACGAATGCCCACTCCTTTTATTTTATACAACCAAACATAATATTTATAAAATTAACCTGAATTTTCATTTTCTTTCTTTTTTTTTTTTTTTTTAAATTAGGCATTTAAAATTAGTGCTATTATATAGTATTTGGAAGGACGGTGAAATACTATTTCAATAGTATTTAAAATAATTATATATAAATCCAAATTTTTCAAAAGTTGAAAAACAAAAAATACTTAAAATTAAATTTAAAATTTCTTATTAAACTAGAAAAATTTCGTGTAAATTTGTACTTGTCTTCTTTCTAATGCTTACCCGTATGTATATAGCTAGCAGATCTAAGTTTTCTACAGTATAATACCGATGTAATATTGAAAATAAAACTTGAAATGGGAGAAGGAGAAGCGAAGGCACATGTGGCTCCGGGTTTCACGCAGAGTAAGAGCCCTAAATCAATTAATTACACTCTTACTTGTGGAACCAGAATTACTTGCCCATCTTTAACTGTCCCATATCAGAATGAGAGAAGCAAAAGTCTCAACCTCTAGTCATAAACCCACATCAGTCAAGATGGCAGTGATGCATATGTGACACTGAGCACGAATCATTACTAATTTTAACCCAATAAAAAATAATATTCTGACAAGCTTTTTGACTTGACCAATCAAAAGAAGTTAAAAACTATGAATATAAACAAGTCTGTACAGTGCTGACCGGGACTCGGTGGTCGACCTTTTTCAAATTTACACTGCCCATCTCACATAAAGTTACATAGTTCATTCTTCAGATCAGTTCAGACCAGGTCCCCAATCCCATGGGGTAGCCTACTCATGAAAAGGTTCGCTGCTGCCTCATTTATATATATAGGCCGGGTTTGGTATAGAATTTTTGAAGAGTGCTTTTTTAAAATTTTTTAATTTTTTTTAATTTTTAAAATTGTTTTTGATAGAAATAAATTTAAAAAAAATAGTTTATAAAAAATTTTAAAAAATCAAATAATTAATTAAAAAAATTTAAAATTTACTTTTAAAACCGCTAACATTAATTTCAAATATCTCATAATTAATAATTAACTTAGTACATCAGGATGACTAGGAAACATGGCTACCTATTAGATATTTATCATTAATTCTATGGCATTATTCTTATCGAGTTATCAGATTTTTTTTATTATTATCGTATTATTACTTTGATCGGATTCAATTTACCCAATACTATTTTTAGATCATATTACTATCTAAAAAATTTTAAAAATAATACAATTAGTCACATTTTATTTATTTAGTAACCGAATTATAAATTGCTAATAATAACAATTACATCAATAAAATATGGCTATTTTTATTATTTTAAAAATTTTTAATATAATAATATAATTCAAAAACAATGTTTAAAAGATAAATGCAACTAAAAACTGATAAAAAAATATTATGAGAAAAATTAACAAATTTAAAGGAATTGCATATAGTTTAAACTTTAATTTTAGTGTCAAGTCTAGTTGATGTGATTGTATCTATTACCCAAAGGGTATATAGATTGGGGAATGACCCATCTTTATTATTTTTATTGTTCAAGATAATTCCACATTAAAAGTTTAAGTGAGAGAAATTAATTTAGTATTGTGACACAGTTGATTTTAAATTGACTTAAAATAATAATAAATTTATAATTATCAAATACAATTATATTATATGAGTTCACTCAAATTATTGATTCTTAGTCCCCCAGATTTAAACTTTTAGATCCGCCCACTGAGAATCTCACATCCAAAATGTAAGGAATAAAAACATAATTTATAATTAATTGTAATTGTGATGTATCTAATTTCAAATTAATTTTAATAATATAATAATAAATTTATAATCATCAAATTCAACTTTCTAAATCATAAAATTTTAATGGTTATTCCTACTTTAATTTTTCTAACCGCTTCATACATGCATGTTTACCCCTTGATAAAAGATTCTTGTCCCGGGTTGTATTTTTGAACTCACTTTTCATTTTTCTGCCCAATTACTCTGAATATTGATTAATTATACCCATAGTCACAGTAAATTTTATATTACGTACATCTAAATCAGAATTTTTTATTTTGTAATACAAAAATCACTTAATTTTATAAATTATTGTAAAAACGTTATCACCAACAAATTTTAATAAATTATCAGCTGAAAAACTCATTTATCACGGATTAATAGTATCACAACTCTACCACTAGTTATTTCTAGTTATATTTCTTGATAAATTGCAGAAAAATGATATCATAACACCACTATTAATTATATCTGGCCATATTTTTTTACAATTCGTCAAAAAATATAGTCAAAGGTAATTAATTGTAGAGTTACGATACTATTATAATCCAATAAACACACAAAAAAATGAATTTTTCCGCTGACAACTAATTAAAATTAGTCAGCGATAATTTTTCTGTAACAATTTATAAAATTTAGTGATTTTAGTATTATAAAATAAAAAATTGTGATTTAGATACTAATAATATATATTTAAGTAATAATTGATATAATTAACCATTCTGAATATTCTCAACCCAGCAATTTAAATTAAATTATGAAGAGATTCCAATTTAAAGTTACCAAAGGAGACTTAAAACCTTAAGGGGAGGTTGGAATATCCTGTTGGAAATTTTACTTTTTCTCTCATTTTCCAAATTGAGAAGACGTTATGCAGTATATTTTTCTCATCATTTTTTGCTTTTCTTTTTTCGTGGTCTTTCGCTTTCTCTTCTTCCAAACATAAAAAGATTTACTTTGGAGAAATTAATTAAATAACTTATTAATATGTATTTAATAAAATAAATATAATATGTATACATATTATTTAAGGATTGATTTAGACATCTATGAATAATATAATAGATAAAATCTATCTAATAATTTTTTTATATTTTATTTTGCGGCATAAAATATATTCCGTTCATTGTAATTGTTCTTTTTTTTTTTTGCCATCTTAATTATATGCCAAAAAATATATTTGTGCATGAAATATATTATGATAAAATTTGTATTTTAAATAGATAAAATAAAATAAAAAGAATATAATGAATAGTTTAGACAAAAAACTGACTAAAAGAGCAAAATGACACTTTATTTTGTTGTTTTTAACTGTTAATATCATTATACACACATGAATGATAAAGTTAAATCAATTGTTTAAACTAGAATAACAATTGTTATGTGCTGATTCCAGTCTATATATATTATGGATCAGTGTTTATCACATATATAAAAGACGATAATAATTTTATAAATAAATCAAACTTACACAACTATCAAACACATGTTGATATTTTTTATAAATATTCATCATTTTCATTAAATTAAAAATTTATTAGTTTATTAAAAAAATATTTATTAGGTTATTAAAAAAATATTAATTACGAATAAAGTAAATATACACTAGTTTATTGATAATGTTCATTTCAAAAAAACTGAAAATGTTTATTACGAATGAACTAAAAATTCATTAGTTTATTAAAAAAAATTTATTACGAATAAATTAAAAGTTCACTAGTTTAATGAGAATGTTCATTACGAATAAACCGAAAAAGTTCATTACAAGTGAACTAAATGCTCATTAGTTTATTGAAAAAAATTAATTAGTTATAACACTAAATGTTCATTATGAAGTAGAGTTCATTAGTTTATTAAAAAAATATTCGTTATGAATAAAGTAAATATTCGTTAATTTATTAATAAAAATTTATTAATTTATCAGTAAAATGTTTATTAGTTTATTAATAAATATTAATTTATTATATTAATACAAATTCATTTTATTTATATGTATACTTAATTTAATAAATATTTTTTTTATTTTAATTTGTATATATAAATTTATTGAATCATTTTCAAAGAAATTCAAAACGTAATAAAAAATTGAAATAAAATATATGGAAAAAAAAACAAATCAAGACAAATAGCATCTAAAAATGAAAAAAAAAATACAAAGTAATTATTGATTTTGTTTTAAAATAAAATGAACATTTATTGATAAATTAATGAACTTTTTACTAATAAATCCACGTAATTTTGTTTTATTTATAAAATTATCACCATATTTTTATTACTTATCTCACACATATTTGACCTACATTGCAATGTAAACTACAGTTTACAATATAATTTGCACTAAAATAGTGGATTATGAAAAAAGGAAAAGACAGGTAACAATTAGATGACCTCTCTACTGCATGATTTTAAATATCATTCAATATGTTACATATTAGCGGTTATGTAACATTTAATTTTGATACAAATATAATATATAATATAGTATGAAAATTGTTTGTTAGTTATTTTTTTAAAATTGACAGTGCTGACGGATAATATCATCCGAATCAATTAAATTCAATACACCGATTAGGTATAAAATACGCCAATATGTTTATTTAAAACCATGAGCTATTGTGTTGTTATGGTTAACAAGTGTGAGAGTGGATTCCTGCCACATAACAGAAGCATTATAACCAAAACATCATCAAATACGAGGATTGAATTTGATTGCTGTAGAAATCGGGACTATAGCGGGCCAATTTCAACTCGAACTTCGGATGCTTTTGCTATCAAATCCAGCTCCATCATTATTATATGTGAAGACTTTTATAGTCTATTTTTTTTAGGTTTTTTTTGGCCTTTACAGTTTATGCTGTAGTGATATATTTTTTAATTTTGATTGAGTATAAATAAATTTTTTAAATTTAAATTCAGTATAAATTATTTTATAAATTATATTATATAGACTGAATTATTTCTTATTAAACTGAATTGGTTCATAATTTTGGTTTAAGGATCTAATATATAAACAGCTTAATTAAACTGAATTTAAAATTTGAGAATATATTTACACTAAATCAGAATTAAAAATATAACTCATTATATAAAATATAATTTAAAAGCTAATCCAGTCGTTTAACCTTTTTTCTTTTTTTTTTTTCCTTTTGTTTTAGCAAATATTTTGATTGGACAATAATTATCTGGGTGAGCTCCGAATGAAGCAATAAAGAATCATAATTTAGGAAGTCCAAATCTCAAGTTTGAGACTTTATACATAAAAAAAAACAATCATACTTAATTCAATATACAAATGAATTGATACAGAATTCTTAAAGTTTAATCAGAAATATTGAGTTCGAGTTCTGTATATATAACAATTTTAAAACTCTTGAAATAATATTTTACAGTCATTCGAAATTCTATATAGTACAAATATGATTAGTCTCAGTTCATTGACATATAAATTGAGGAGAACTGTGATTTTGGAAAAAAAAATCGTACTTACAAGAATATTGATGAATTAACACAAAATTCTTTCTAACTTAATCATAAGTCTCGAATTCGAGTTCTAAATATATAGTTATCTTAAGACTCTTAAGATAATGTTTTGCTACCATTCGAGATACTACCAAACACGAGTATGATTAGTTTAAACTCATTAACTTATGGTCCGAAAAAGAATCATTAATTAAGAATTAAATTGAGAATTCCCATTATTGTTAATAAAGATTAAGGGCATTTTTCATTTTTATATTGAAATAAATTAATTGAATTGTTCCATTCCAGTAAAAATACATTATAGCAATTTCAAGTTACCGGCTCCAAAGGAGGAAAAATATCATTCATAAGTACAACGGATTTCTTGGAAAAAAAAAATCTTTTCTTCTTAATGACATATCTAACATAAATTAATGAAAACAAAAATCTAAATTCGAAAATTTTTTGCTGCCTATGCTCTTATATAAAAAATAAAGAGAAGAAATTAATCGTTTCTTTGTTTCATTTGCAAGAACGAGGATGATGTTCTCACAAAAAAAAGTTGAATATATCTCATACTTCATATTCACAGTATCAATAAATTAAGAGTTAATGGAAAATTGTTATAATTATAAAACTTTTTTTTAGTCCCAAAAAAAATATTGAATTATATTTTTATTTTATTAAAATTTATGCTCCAAGCAAATTTTTAGATATGGGTAATTGAGAAATTGACATGACAGCAGATATATCACAAAAAATTTAATGTTATAGTCAGTGTGTCACAAAAATTGGATATAAGTGATTTTAGCGAAATAAAAATAAATTTTGGTAATTTTAGTGATCAAATTATATAAAATATTTATATATATTATAATATTTATATATAATAAATTTATAATATATTATGTTAAAATTAATTGTATTGGTATATTTTACATATAAATAAATATTGTATAGCAATTATTTTTATAATTATATTAATATTCGTATGTAATTGTGTCTCGTATTGTGTATATGTATATATGTATAGACATATTTAATTGATTGTATCTAATAATTTTGTATCATCTAATGTATACAGGAGATACGATACGATTAAAATAATATGAAATAAGATAAGATACAAAATATGACATTTTACGAAATACCATACAATACAAAATAAAACACAATACAATTAGACATGACACAACAAGAATTGTCTGTTCTAATTTAAAGCTCTTAAAGCTTGTAAAAGAAAGGAAAATTTACGCCATTCACCAATATTTTAAAGTTATTTTCAATTTTATCGATAGATTTTATGTGTTTTCATTCTTATTTTCCGTATTTTTATTTTTATCTATTTTTCTTTTCTTTTTTTCCAAATACTAGATTTTAATGTTTATTTAACATATTTTTCATTTAATTAAGACATAAAATGATCATTTTTTACATTTTAAACATAAATTAATAATTTTATTAACTTACAAGACCAATATTTATCTTTATGCATGTATTTATTTATTTTTAATCATTGTTTAATTAACTTAATTAGAAAAAAATGTAAATTTGAATTTAATTAATTTAATTATCAAATTAAACCATGGACAAACCTTAATTACAAAAAAAATGAAAATTTGTATTTAATTAACTTAATTAAGGTTATTTACTTTGGTAAACCTTGGATAGATTATTAGATAAATCTAAGACAAATCTTAGTAAATTTTGGGTAAATCTCCGGTAAACTTTGGATAATTTTTGAGTAAACTTTATGTAATTTTAATTTTCATTAATTTTCTGATAAATATTGGATAAATTTTAGGTAGAACTTGAGTAACTTTAAGTAAATCTTTGATAAATATTTTATAACTTCAATTTTCATTAATTTATGGTAAATTTCGGATAAATCTTTAAGTAGACATTGTGTAAATTCAACTTTCATTATTTTTTTAGTAAACATTAGATAAATATTGGGTATAATTTGAGTAAAATTTAGGTAAATTTTTGAAAAACTTTTTATAAATTCAATTTTCATCAATTTGTAGTAAACATCGGATAAACATTTGGTAGCTATTGGGTAAATCTTGATAAATTTTTAAATAAACTTTTTGTAAATTCAACTTTAATTATTTTTTTAGTAAAAATTATATAAATGTTTGGTATAATATGAGTAAACTTTAATTAAATTTTTGAAAAATCTTTTGTAAATTCAATTTTCATTAATTTGTGGTAAATATTAGATAAATTTTGGGTAACTTTTAAGTAAATCTTAATAAATCTTTACGTAAACTTTGTGTAAATTCAATTTCCATTATTTTTTAGTAAATATTAGATAAATATTACATATAATTTGAGTGCAATTTTTATTCATTTGTGGTAAAATTTAAATAAATATCTGGTAAATTTTGGATAAACAATGATTGTGGATGATTTCAATATTTTTGAAAAAAAATTTAAGTGCTCAGAATTTTTTAGAAAAACTTTAAGAAATAGTTTTTTACAATTATCTTCCGTTTTTCGTTTTTTTTGTTTTTTTTGTTTTTGTAAGATTCCCTAAAAAAGAAGTCTTGCAACCCATTAGCATTATAGCAGCTCCAAGCCCATAAGAGGGTGGTTTTACTAATGGGCCTAATCATTTTGCTTATTTATGGATCATCTTCGGACCTAAAAATCTAGAGAGATGCAACAACATACAAATTATTCTATGTATATAGGTGTATATTGCTACATGCTTTACAGTTTTGTACATATATATATATATATTCTAATTTCATGGAGTTATCATCGTCCATTGTTCATTTTCTTTTCTTTTTTCCTTCTTCTTCTTATGTTATTCAATTTCTTATTTTTTTTTATTCTGTTCGATTTGTTTTTATGTGATTTTTTATGTCAATTACAAATGAATGAACATATTTTAAATTGATAATTCAATTTTTGTGAGAGTTTGATTGGTGAGAATTCAAGTAAAATTCAGTTATTAAATAATTAACCTTTAGTTGTGTAAATGAAGAATGACTATTATGAGGGCATGATGTGTTGATTGTTCTCTATGTAGGGCACCAACGTGTTGATAACTAATTTCATATTTGCTCAATGCAGAGCACGACGTATTGATTGTTCTCTATGTAGAGGACGAGCGTGTCGATAGCTAATTTCATATTTGAACCTACAATTGTTAAATAGTAAATATACAGTTGTTAAATAATAAACATGCAATTGTTAAATAAAGAATGAATATCATGAGAACACGACGTGTTGGTTGTTCTCTATATAGGACAAAAGCCTTTTGATGACTAGTTTTATATTTGCTCCATGAAGGGCACTATGTGTTGGTTGTTCTCAATGCAAGGCACAAGCTTGTTGAATAATGAACTTACAATTGTTAAATTATAAACATACATGTATTATATAATGAATTTATAGTTGTTAAATAATGAACATACAATTATTTAGTAATAAACGTACAATTATTAAATAATGATCTACAATTATTAAATAATAAATTTAGAGAACAACTTGCAACTGCAAGTTGTCTATCAGTTAATGTCCATTTTATGCAATTTTTATTTGAGAAATTTACACAATTAACCGATTTTTATTTACAAAAAGCAAATAACAACGGTGATAAATCTGACTTTTTGAGAGATTTGGCCTTATGGACATGGTATTGGTTTTGAGATTGATTTTTAAATTGTGGAGACTTGGATTTAGATAATGATAAGTCTTAAGATTTGGATTATGAAAGGTATTCTTAATTGGAAAAATATTCATATTATTGTCTGACAAGTTTAGGGAGCCTATAAATATAGACAAGATTAAAGTTTTTAAGACAATGAAGCAAAGAGAGCAAATACAAGAGCAACTTGATGATTTGCAAATTTGACTTTTTGCTTGGGTATTTTTGGGCTTCCGGAAACTCCTTTAGGAGCTTTCTCTAAGGGTTCTAGAGAGGTGATAGTTATTCTTATAGTTTATGTGAGAGGAAAAATACGATAAATTGTGAGCTTGAGTTTGATCAATTCAAGAGAAATACAATTCTATTGTATTGTAATTTTTTTTTTATTTTCTCATATAATGATGAATTGGTTACTTTTCGTGGATGTAGGCAATAAAGATCGAATCACGTAAATCTTGTCTTCTCTTACTTTCTTTGGCTTGAATTTTTTTTATTTTGATGTGCTTATTAGTTGTTTTTCCCAACGAGTGGTATCAGAGTTAATTTTGCTTAATATTTAATAAGCATATCGAGTAATTCATCATCATTTTTTACTGTAGAGAAGTATGATAGAAAAAACAGTTTTACACTTTGGCAAAGAAGAGTGAAGGATCTCCTAGTTCAATAAGGCCTAGCAAAAGAGTTGAAGAGAAAGAAGAAAGGAAATTCGAAAAAGATGAGCAATAAAAATTGGAAAAAGCTCGAGGAAATATGTGTTAGTACGATACGTCTTTGCATAGGTGATAACATTATAAATAATATTATTGAGAAGAATTTTGTTGCGCTGATTTGAGACAAACTAGAAAAAATTTATTTAGCTAAAAGTTTGACCAATAAATTGCATCTAAAGCGGAAGTTATATAGGCTACGAATGCTGGAAGGCAGAAATCTAGTGTAGCATATGAATGAATCCAATGGAATCTTAGATTAATTAAAGAAAATTGATGTTAAGATTGAGGAAGAAGATAAGGTGCTAATGCTTCTTTCTTCACTCCTTAACTCTTATGAGAATTTTATTGACTCGTTAATTGCAGAAAAAGATTATATGACTGGATTTTGCTCAGGCGCAATTGGTATCTTTTGAAACTGAAGGAAAGCTAAAAGTGATGATAGAGATGGTGAGACATTGACTTCTCAAGATATGAGTAAGATAGGATGAGCTACTGACGAGGGGGGGTCTAAGCAAGGCAGGTCTCGATGCAAAGTCAAGAAATTGGATGACATTCAATGCTTTAAATGCAAAGAGTATGGACATTTCAAAAAGAATTGTCAGAAGGGCAAGAAACAAGATGAATAGAATAATTTAGTTTCGCTTGTTTGGGATGATGAAGATGCCTATATCATCACCCAAGGGAATGATGCATCTTTTTGTGATGGTTGACTTTTAAATTCTTATTGTATTTCTCATATTTACTCAAGGGATTATTTTGATACATACCAAGAATTGTTAACTAGTACCTTAAAATTGAGTAATAATTATAAGGTAAAAGTCATGAGTGTTCGTAGTGTGAAAATCAAAATGTATAATGGAGTGGTAATAATTTTGGAGGACGTGGCATACGTTCTAAAGATATGCAGAAATTTAATTTCTTTAAGTATGTTAGATTCCAAGGGTTTTAGTTACACTGCTAAAAGTAAAATTCTAAGGGTTATCTAAGGATGTGTGGTCTTGATGAAATGAAAGTTTTATTGAATGGTATACCATCTAATTGGTAGTACAATGATGACCTCAAATACTGGTTGGAAACGGGTTGCATGCATAAATGATTTCCAAATTGTAGATGGTTTTAAATGAGTGAAACCTGTTGGTGATCAAAAAGAGAGATTGATGGATCAGTTTTGAAATTGTGAGAATTCAAGTTAGACTTGGATAATGATAAGTTTTAAAACTTGGATTAGAAAAGTATTGCTAATTGGAAAAGTATTCCTATTCTTGCTTAGCAAGTTTAGGGGACCTATAAATATAGGTAAAGATCAAGGCTTTTAAGGTAATAAAGTATATAGAGCAAATACAATAACAACTTGAGTATTTGTAAGTTTTAGTTTTTGCTTGGGTATTATTGGGTTTCGGGAAACATCTTTTGGAGTTTTGAGAATTTTCTCTAAGGGTTTTAGAGAGGTGAAAAATATTCTTCTAATTTATGTGAGAGAAGAAATATGATAAATTATGAGTTTGAATTTAATCAATTAAAAGGAGATACAATTCCATTATATTGTAAGTTTTTTTATTTTCTCATATAGCGAAAAATTGGTTACTTTCTGTGAACGTAGGTAATCAAAGCCAAATCATGTAAGTCTTGTCGTCTCCTATTTTTTTTGGCTTGAATTTTTTTATTTTGATATGATTATTTTTTTTTTTCAATAATTGACAGAGTGCGGGAGTATAATGAAGCATGGCATTGAAAGAAGATCCGTGATGTTTGATCTCGTTTAAGAATTAATGGAATCAAAATTGGTAAATGAATGGATAAATTTTGGATAAATATTGATTATATTTTTTATAATTCTCTAATAGATATCAGATAAACTTTGAATAAATTTTTGGTAAAATCTTGACTAACTTTAAATTTTACTAATTTTCGAGTAAATATTAGCTAAATATTGTATATATCTTTAGTAAATTTTGGATAAATTTTTCGTAGTAAACCTTTGCATGTACTTTTAGTATACTTTGAGTTGATTTTTAAGTGTAAGTATTTTTATAACATTTTTAGGAACTTTAAACATTTTTGAAATTTTTTTTAAATGTGTGTATTTATGTAATATTTAATGAGTTTTTTAATATTTTTGAAAACTTTCTTTTTTATTTATAATTTTTGATGGATTAAAAGTTGAATTGAAAGTTTAATTAATTCGGTTTTAATATTTTAATAAATCATAAATTAAATTAGGTATTTAATAATGTAAATAAATTTTTGGCTTGATGCTTCTCTCCACATACCTATTTTTAGAGATATTATCGAGTTAAATCAATACAGTGCTAAGTTTAAGGTTAAATTGATTAAAAAATTTGAAATTTGAACTCGATTTGATTTGATCCATTTTTTAGTTCTTAAAAATTCAACTCAAAAAATATTTGAGCTAATCGAGCTCTACTTGATAAAATTAGAATCAATTAAAAAAATTTAATAAACAATATACTTAGCTCGATTGGACTTGAAATCGACTCAAATTAAATTGAATTGATTAAGCTCTAATATATTTAAATACTAAAAGTATAAAAATAATTAAATAAATAACAAAAAAGTCAACTACTCTATTAAACTCGCAAACCTTACAAGTCGGACATTGTGACACTCGAGCTCGACTCAACAATTTGCACATATTATTTGAGATCGAGCCCGACTTGATTAATTTCGAATTGAATTGAAATATTTTATAAGTCTAATTTGATTAACTCACAAATAACTTGACTGATTTATGCCAATAACAAAAATCGATAAACCGATTCTATATTCAATACTGATCTACATTGATAATATCTTTATTTTTTCAAAAAATGAGATAACTCATCTATAATTTCTGCAGAAATTCATAGAAATTACATCCAAAAATGGAATTATGCTTTTTGAAAAAAAAAAATACACATTAAAAAAGCTAAGATAAATTTTGTTGGCATGAAATTTAAAGACAAAACATATCCATTTTGTATTACACTAGAAGTGAATTATCGAAAAAAGATAAGCGAATTCTTATTATACATTGACATTTAATTTTAAAATTGATTTATTGTAATTTAAATTTAACATTTTTAAATTATTTACTTCATTACCGGTTGACTATTTGAACTCTTGAAATTATTAAAATCAATATGGACTAATTAGTGAAAAACCCCTGTTAAACTATTCCTAACTCTAATTTAGTCAGTTGATAATCTAGTTGTAATATGATAATTTAGTGGTAGTTGATAATATAGCTAATTGAATTAAAAATGTTTGATAAAACTAAATTAATAATAATAATTGTATTTTAAAAGTAATGAAATTGTAGTCATTCACCGTGACATACAACTAGAGATAAAACTAACTGATAAGTTTAAACATCCAAAAATCTTAATAAGTAATTGTACATAATAATTTAGGAGAGTTGTGTATCGGAACTAAATAAAAGAAGTTTAAAGATTTAGATTTTTGAAAAAATTTCACTGGCTATCCATATTTAAGTTTTTTTTTATAATTACTGACAATTTTTCATTTTTTCAGTTTTACCAAAAAAATTTTATTTAATATCCAGTCTAGATCAGAGAACCATTCAAGTCATCGTCTTCCTCCAACTTTTCATCTTCCTTCAATTGCAACTGCAGCAATTCCAACATGTTCTTTCGTAGATTTAATGTGAATTTGAAGAGTAACTATGTATCTTCCTCCTCCGCCACATGCTTTCGTAGATTTAATGTGAATTTGAAGAGTAACTATGTATTTTCCTCCTCCGCCAATGATGATTATCTCAATTGCCACTCCTCCAAGCTCTCCATATGTTCCTTAACCGAATCTTCCTTTATGACATTGGTCCTAGTTCCATTCTCTCGCCGTTGTTAGCGATGAGCCTTCTCATCATTCGTCAAAGCAGTGTTTTGACTTTGTGATTTGTGTTTTGTAGTAAACCAGTGTTTGATTTGTGATTTGGTTTGAAAATGTAAAGCAAATGAGAATAATTAGGGTCTTTGCATTGAAGTATACCAACGGTATTCCCAAAAAATTTATCCTAATGAATTTTTTAAGAATTCTCAATATACACTTAAGGTATCCCCACGACATACCTGATGCATTATCATGAATATACTCGATATATTCTCATAGAATTCTCAAAAATATATCTAGGGTATTTTCAAGGTATTCATCTCAGAGAATTTCTAAGATATACTCAAAGTATCCTCAAGGAATTTCCAATATATTCTCAATGAATTCACAAGATATACTCAATATATTCCGAAATGTATACCAAACTGTTTATTTGAGAGTTTGTGATATTGTGAATTTTGATTAAATTATGTTCTTCTTCTTGTTCTGATTTTTTTGTTATTTATTGGTGAAAATTGAATAAATATATGCTTAAGGTATACCGAATGTATGCTAAAAATATACTATTTGAACATATTTTTTTTGGGTGATTTTGAAATTTAGATATTGTTGTAATTTTAAAAAATTATTTTTTAGTAAAATTGAAAAAAACTTTTGGTAGCAGTAAAAAAGTAAAAATGTACATTTTTTGGTATTTTTATAAAATTCCTTGGAATTTTTTGGTGAGAAATAAAACAATGTCATTTAGCAAAAATATAATAACCTATTAGATTATTTTTGGATGTAGGTAGAAGTAGTTAATTTTTTTTGGAAATTATAATCTAAATTTTTTCAAATAATTTACTTTAACAAACAGAAATTATTAATCAAAATAACTTAAACTATTGATCAAATTAGATTATAATATATATTGTAGTTACTGATTAGTATCCTAAACGATGTCAATGGACTTTTCGTCACCACAATGAAAGAGAAGATAGAGGAGCGCAAGCGATGGGGTAAGATGAATTTTTTATATTAAAATTGTCATATATATCAAAATAATATCAAATAATATCAAATTTTTACAAATTTATTTTGAAATAATATAAAATTTTTATTTTGTATAAATTTAATACATTATTATAATTTTATTTCAGATAAAAATATCTATAATATTTACAGTATAATTTATCTGATATAGATATTGGAGATACGTATATCATACTACTTCAGATAAAAAATATCATATATTTTAGTATTTAAATATATAATTTGATAATATGTAATACTTTTATTTAAAATGATACATGATGTAATATGTATATTTTTAATATTTACAATAAATAAATTTTACCATAAATATTATAAGTATTTTTATTTAAAATAAAACTATAAAAATATAATATTAAATTGATACAAAATAAAAATTAAAATCTATTTTAAAAGAAAATTATAAAAATATTATATTAAGTTAATATATAACAAAAATTTGTTACAAGTGTTAAATTTTTTGTTAAAAAAAAAAAAATCATTCGACCCCAAGCGCTGCGATCCGTGATCCAGTTTAGGGTTCTGCTTCTATTGTATTACTGTTACTTCCATCTCTGGATTTTGATTCAATTTTGACTTTTTCCTCCTTCGATAGGATTTTTTTTCCTGCTTTTAGGGCTACCTTTATTCTTTTCTATCTCCAAATCTAATTGATCTCTGCAGATGAACTAATTAGTGGTGATGGCGAGAAATTCTAGTGACTCCGGCGAAGACGAGAGAAGTAGCCATCGCCATCACGAGAGGAGGAGCGAGCGTAAACATAGTGATGACAATGGGAGAGTTGGTGAGCATGACGCAAGAAATAGAGGGGAAAGGAAGGAGAAAGAGCTTCAGAAGACATCGAGGGAAAGTTCCGACGAAGAGGGGGAGCTGGTGGAGAGAGAAAGGGGCGGGCGGGATAGAGAGAGAAATGTTGAGCGTGGTGATAGGGTTAAGGAGTATAATCCGAGTTCAGATGGGGATGGTGACGGCCGTGAGAAGAAAGATAGACGAGAAAGAGACACAATCCACCGGCATGAGAATGGGCATAGAAGGCGAGAAACTGAGGATAGAAGTAAAGGCAGGGACCGACACTCTCGTGGGAGGAATTCAGATGACGTTGAAGATAGCAGGACGCGCAGGAAATCGGAACAAGAAAGGGAAATAAATGATGTTGACAGACATAGGAGGCATAGGAACAGAGATGAGGAGGAGTATGGGAGATATAAGGAAAAGAATGAAAGGCGGGAAGATGGTCGAAAAGATGAGAGTGGTGGAAAGGCAGTTGAAGAGTCTAAACCTGGAAGAACAGCACTGGATGAAGGAAATATCAATACTGAAGCATCGAATCTGGGTAGGAGTGGAGGAGTTTACATTCCACCTTTTAAGTTCGCCCGAATGATGAAAGAGATTCAAGATAAAAGCAGCGTTGAGTACCAGAGGTTGACCTGGGATGCTCTTCGTAAGAGTATCAATGGGCTTGTGAATAAGGTCAATGCCACCAATATAAAGAATATCATTCCTGAATTGTTTTCTGAAAATCTGATTCGAGGAAGGGGTCTTTTCTGTAGATCTTGTATGAAGTCGCAAATGGCATCTCCAAGTTTCACTGATGTGTTTGCTGCCTTGGTTGCCGTTGTGAACACCAAATTCCCTGAAGTGGGTGATCTTTTATTAAGAAGAATAGTATTGCAGCTGAAGAGAGCTTATAAACGGAATGACAAAGTTTGTGTCAATTTATTTTCTTACATTTGGACTGTTCTTGTGGGTTTTGATTTTTTATTTTATTTTACTTTATTTTGATTCTGAATAATTTTCTTCTGTTTGCTTTGTGGACAGCCTCAATTGCTAGCTGCTGTTAAATTTATAGCACATCTAGTGAACCAACAAGTGGCTCATGAAATTATTGCATTAGAACTGCTTGCTGTTTTGCTGGAGAATCCCACTGATGACAGCGTTGAGGTAGCTGTGGGATTTGTTACAGAGTGTGGGTCATTACTTCAGGATGTTTCACCCAAAGGTCTTGATGGTAAGCATGCCAATTCTACTGCATAGTTCTCTTACTGTATCTTGTAGGATTGCATAAATTTTCAAGTAATTTTGTTTTTTTTTATTTCTTAAGTTTGCCAAGGCTATTCACGTATGATGTTGTTTACGGTTTGTCATCAATCTTAGATTGGAGAAAAGAACTAATTTTACTATTTCTTCTTTTTTATGGTGTTAACTTTATCATGTTAAGTTGTGTAAAGGATGTTCTATAAATATAATTCCTGAAAGTGGTACATAGATTTCCTGTTTTGGACAGAGATTTGCTGATTCTTTGAAAAACTACTGATGCAGTGATGCTTCATGCTTGTATCATGACAAGCACAGTGGATTTATATAGTCATATCATTTTGAACTGTTATATGCCATATTTGGGCATTGCATTTGGGAAAATCTTTTTTTGGAAAAAAAATTATTACTAAATGTAATACCCCTTTATCCTCCTCTGCCACAGTCAAGTAAGATGATGTCATTGACCGATTGACAGGACTTGTAAACATATATGATGCACGTGCTATATTCTCTGTTGTTGGTTAACGTTGTAGGTTTTGAAAGTTCCACAACACCTTATTTCTGTAGCTTGTCATATTCGTTGTTGGAGAGGTGCTCTAAAGACAATCACATTCACACATACTATGATTACTTATTATTTTATTACTATCTTATGATGGTTTTGCTTTAATGCCTTTTGCCATAAAGCTTGCACAAACCTGATTATCGCTCCTAACAAGGATACAACTTTTGCCCTTATCTGTGACCACCTCTTGCATTGTCGTGTGTTTGACATAAATTTATTCAATGATTATTTTTTTAATTTTTTGAGTTTTGAAAACTGCCTTTCTAAATTTGCTTTTTTTGACACTTGATAGCAATTCCAAGCACTCATAGTCTACAACATGGTTAGTATTACAGATGCTACAATTGTTGTCTTTGGATTAGACCTTTGTACTTCTCTCCAATTATACTTGTGTTTCTGTCATATTTATGGTGGCTAGTGGCATTATTGTTAGAGTCTGAAACTGGTGTTAAATTATCTGGCAGTAGTTTCTTTTGTTGCTTCTCAACTGAAAAGTTAATGCTTGTACATGCAGTAATTTCAGTGTTAGTTTTTCTTTCTGGAAAATAAAGGAAGAAGCTTTAATGATTTCATTGTGTAATTTCTATGTAGTGTATTTGAAGTTTTTTCTCTTGATGTTAAATGGAATTTTAGACTCTTTTGTTCTATTTTATATTAGACAATACAGTTTATTTTATGCCTCCCACTTTGCTCTTAACTTCTTATGTTGTTACTTTAATCTGGTATTTATGGTCTTTGTTATTGCAGGTGCTTTTGAGCGGTTCCGTGGCATTCTCCATGAAGGAGAGATTGACAAGAGAGTTCAATTTTTGATTGAGGGCCTCTTTGCCATCAGAAAAGCCAAATTTCAGGTGCAGCTTTCTGCCTTTTTGTCAGTTGTTTCTCTGATCTACGTATATGGTGTACAATAGTCTAAATTGCTATTAAAAAATGTATGCATCTGCAGGGGTACCCAGCTGTTCGCCCAGAATTGGACCTTGCTGAGCAGGAAGACCAATTAACACATGAGATATCACTCCAAGAGGACATAGATCCTGAGATTACCCTTGGTATGCCTCAGAACTTATCTCACCTTTGGCAGCTTGATCAATCATCTAGTGCTTTATATAGTTATAAATGTTTATTGTTCTCCTTGTTCAGATATTTTCAGACCAGATGATAATTTCCTGGAGAATGAGCAAAAATATGAAGAATTGAGGAAAAGCATCCTGGGTGAGGAGTCCGAGGATGAAGAAGGTTCTGATGCAGGTTCAGGTGATGAGGATGATGATGATGATGATGATGAGGAGGAATCTGACGAGGAAGAGAACCAGATGAAAATAAAAGATGAGACTGAAACTAATCTTGTCAATCTTCGGAGGATGATTTATCTCACCATCATGTCCAGTGTAGACTTTGAGGAGGCTGGGCATAAGCTTCTGAAAATTAAACTTGAGCCAGGACAGGAGGTAAGCAATAGCTATTATGCCTTTTTTGCTATCATGTGTCATATAATTACTAGATATCTGCAGTAGCATATGGTCCTTAATTACTAATTTTCTCTCACATTCATTCAAACTTAATTTTTTAGGATTGTTATCTTTGCTATTCAATCGTGGTGTAATTTGGGCATTTTCCTTTTTGTTTTGTTCTTTTATAGACGAAACTTCAGTTTACTTCAATAATTTTTATGCAGTACGAACTAATTTAAGGGCACCTGAGAGGGTACCAAATACTGTGCATCATTGATCATTTGCAATAGATATATATGCCCTAGTTGCTACATGGACTAATAACAAATATTTGATCACTTACTTTTTGGCACTATGAAAGACAACTCTTTCTCTTAAAAGCTCTTTTGCATTTTTCCCTACCAAAATCCAAAAACATACAAGTGCTTGAGGGATTTAATCTAACTTCTTTCCCTTTTGTACAAGTAGGAATCTTTACAGACCCTTGATTCTTTTTGGATTAGCTTCATAGCAAGCCAAGAAACATATAGGATCAGCAAACTAATGCTGAAAGTACACAAGTAACACAACAATATATGCTATATATAGAAGCAAATTTGGGAGGATAGGGGTGGGGTATGTGAACTGGCAAAAATGTCAACTTTTTATGATATTTAAGTATATAATATTTAATTTTGATAATTATGTGATTAATTAATTTTAGTCATGTTTTAATCAATTAATATCAAGGTTGTCAAAATCGGCTTGACCAACGAACCGGAAAAGGTTGAGTGTCAAGGGTTAAAGGTTTGATCGGAGTTGAACCGGGGTCAAACTGGTTAAGTAAATTTTTTTTCAAATATAATATTTAACATATATTTCATGCATAATAAAATGTGAAAATTACTCAACTATGCATATTTCATACATAATAGCATGTTCAAGATAATATTTATAGTTCAAATTAATAAATAACTATATTAAAAAATTTTACTCAAACATAATAATATTTATATTATATTTATTACTTTAATAAATAATAAGTTGAATTATTTATAAATTTTATATTTTTAAAAATTAAAATAGCTAAATTGAATATAATTTATATTATAAAATGCATTCATTTTCAATTAAAATAAACTTAAATATAATTTATATAAGAATTTTATCATAATATATATTAATAATAAAACTACAAATGATCAATTTCAACTAACCTTATATTGATAAATAATATTTGTAGTTCAAATTAATACATAGTTATATTTTAAAATAATAAAATTTTTTTATTATTTTATTTAGTATACTTTACCTTTTCTAAAATTAATACAGATAATAATTTTTTAATAGATATTCATTTTTCAGTTAAGATAATTTTTATATAATCAATAAAAGTTTATTATAATATATTTTTAAAAAACTCAAATAATGAAGCTTCACTTTATTAAATTATATAAATAAAATAAATATTAGTTTTAAATAAAGAGAAATAGGATAAGGTAAATATGGACAAAACAATATACATTTGATTTTTATAACCCAGTGGTAAGGCTTCAGTCAGCTATGCCTAGGCACGCGAGTTCAATTCTCTGAATGATCAACAATTTTTCACATATCTCATCCAATTGAACTGGCTTAACCCGTCTGGTTCGAACGGTTCCATGTTTAACCGGTGGGGTGGCCGGTTTCTTCACCGGTCAGATACATGGCTAATTCATGAGACAAAAACAGCCCGGTTTGGAGGCCGGTTCACGGTTCCGGTTTTAATAGCACTGATTAATATATATTATTATTGTTACTCTATTATAATTTTAGTTCTACTTGAGAACTACTTCATTTACCTAGGTATATTCTTTTTCTACTTCAAATCTGTTAATATTAAGCATTTGATTGTCAGAATTCAATTTTCCGACCTAGAATCACTTTCTTAGGAAAGTGATTTTCTTGATAAGTAATTTTAGTAAACTAACTTTATCATGTTATGGGATATTTAGTTACTCTATTTTGTTTAATTATGAGAAGGTGCAAATAAATAAATGAATAAATTTCCATAATACCCTTACTATTTTAAATACATTTGATTTGTTTATTTAGATTTTTTTTTAATATAATCATGTTTATGATATTACTATATATAAATGCATTTATTGTATTTAGAAAATAATATAGTCATGTTTCTGATCCTATTTTAATGGTGCACATGTTTAACAAACTATCCTTTATTGATCCAGTAGCATTCAGCTGATATCACTTCTTTGCATTATAGAAGTCTAGAATTTTGCATTTTCTTTTAGTCTATGTTTGGATTGAGAGATTTTAAATTTGAGATTTTGAACAATCCATGGATTTATGCCAAATTCATCGTTTGACTACTTAAAAAAATCCAAAATCCATGGATTTTGAAAAATCTTTCATCCTCTAAAATCCTTCATTTTTGAAGGATTTAATTTCCCACCTCCTAAGTAGAAAAGTCCAAAATTCATGATTTTTTTTATTAATGAGGGATTCTTGTCAAACTTTTTTATTCCAATATTGTTCCTTATAAACTAATAAGATTACAAAACTTTCCTTAATCCTAAAAAGACAAAAATCATTTCTCTTTTAGTTTCAAATAATTGCTTTATTATTATTAAGAAATAATTTTTATTTTATACCAATATAATTAGACATTATAGTGTATAATAATTTTTCATGTTCCAAACGTTAACTTATAAGATATAAAGAGAGGGAGTCCTATTGACTATTGTTTTATATTTTATTTTTCTATTATTTTCAAATTCTTAAAGTAATCAATTTTATTTTTAAAATTTTTAAATATGTAGTAGAATTGATTGTATATGCTTAATTAATAATAAATTTTCAATATTTAATAAAGGGTAAAATTGGAAATTGATTGTTAAATCAATGGATTATGGTCATTGAACCAAACATGATTGTAAGGGGAATTATTTTATCAATTCATGGATTTATAATCAAACTAAACAATAAAATTCTTAAATCCATAGATTTCACAATCCATGTCCCTCAATCCAAACGGTGCTTTAAAATTTTTGGAGCATGGCTACTCTATTTCCTTCCCAGACTCATTTTTGGCATATCATTTGTCTTGATGCTTGGATTCAGACAAGTAATTTAGCTTTGCAATTGTGTTATGTTGGACCTTATAATGCTTGGGACTGATCATTTTTTTTTCCAATTGGTGTGTATAGATGGAACTGTGTATCATGCTTTTGGAATGCTGCAGTCAAGAGAGAACTTACCTCCGGTACTATGGTCTTTTGGGGCAGAGATTTTGCATGATCAACAAAGTTCACCAGGAAAATTTTGAGAAGTGCTTTGTTGAGCAATATTCTATGATTCATCGATTAGAAACAAATAAGTTGCGTAATGTGGCGAAGTTTTTTGCCCATTTACTTGGTACAGATGCTCTGCCCTGGCATGTGTTAGCCTATATACGTTTAACTGAGGAGGATACAACTTCTTCTTCGCGTATATTTATCAAGATTCTTTTTCAGGTAATTGGCATGATGTATTTTGATATCATATGCCTATTTCTGTTTCTTTTTCTTAAGATTTCTCATGCATGATATTCTTGATCTGGATTCTCCTTAGGAGATGGGTTAAGGTGTGTATCCTCACTAGGACAGTCTCTTTTGAACTTGCTCGTGCCTTTTTTTTTTTTGCTACAGAATTGCGGAGGTTGAGTGTTGAACTTGTGATCTCTCACCTTTACCCATGAACTTGCTAGTGAATTTTTATTCTTAGTTCGAATGATATGGGCATGTTAGACACAGTCAGACAGAATGGATAGGTGAAAACTGTGAAACTGAAACTTTATGGGATATCTGGAATTTTAGATGTAAAAAAAAAAAGCATAGGAATAATATGCATGCAGCTATAGAGAGGAACTGAAGCAAAGAGAGTTGGAGATTATGTGCCAAAGAGTTAGATAATGTTAAAGGGAGAAGATTAGGGAGACACTATTTATTTATTTATTTTCCCAATGGCCAGTAAGAAACAGCTTAAACTTATGGAGAATATTTGTTATACTGCTTACATTTAAAAAAAAAAAAACCTTCGGTGAAGCTATATACAGTGGTCATCTTAAACTCTCACATTTATATTCTCAAGGTTTTAGAGCATTTGAGGTGTTAAGTTGCAAATACCATTCCCCCATATTTGAATGAAGTTTGGGGGAAAAAAATTTTATCGAACTCCTCCACACATCCTTAAAAGAGTTGTAAATGCTTGAAATAAAAGACGAGAGCACACGACTTTGCTTTCCTCTATCTTGTGAAAAAATTGGTAAAATGATTTCGTTTGGATGAAAACAAGTTTATATTTCTTGTGTTCTTGATACTCGAATGAACATAAGCATCTTACTTGGAAGAGAATTTTTGCTTCAAACATAATCAGCTGCACTAGGTTCATAACATATAATAGATATGTTGCCTTTGACAACTTAAAGGAGAGACGCAAATGAAATTGATAGTATTTGTAGATTTTTCAAATAATTGTGAAGCATTTTTGGGCTAGTCAACTAAATTGCCAGTCTCCCAACTGGGTATACAGAAATCCTCCTAGGATATCATGTGAAGGTCAACATATCAACAAGCATCATGATTATTTTCTTTGAACTCTGTCTGCTTCAGTGGAAGTGGTATTTTCTCGTGTTGTTTGCTTATGTTGCTATGTATATGCTCGTCTAAATCAAATAAAGGCTTTTCTTATCCTGAGTTCTAGTGCAAGTAAATTTTCATACTGAAATTGATAGATATTCCATGATCTCAATTTTGTACGCTAATTTCAAATAAATTACCATTTTTTGTCGTATGGTGCATCCTGATCAAACTACGGAGAAAAACACAATGGAGGACGAACAAAACAAAAGCCTAATGGAAATTGCTTGATTGTATTGGCTTTTCTGTTTGATTGTATTTGATCTTTTGCTGATAACTTAAGGAGTTCAACTTCGTATTTCTGGTGCAGGAGTTGTCAGAGCATCTTGGTATTCGAACTTTGAATGAACGCCTCACAGATCCAGCTATGCAGGATTCATTCGAGTCTATTTTCCCTAGAGACAATCCAAAGAACACACGCTTCTCTATCAACTTCTTCACATCCATTGGTCTTGGTGGTATCACTGAAAATTTGCGAGAGTACTTGAAGAATATGCCGAGACTTATCATGCAACAGCAAAAACCTGTTTCAGAATCAGAATCGGATGAAGAATCTGGAAGTTCTAGTTCATCAGACTCAGAGTCCAGTGGTTCTGAATTAGAGTCAGAGACAGATCCATCAAGTTCTGACAAGGATGAAAGACACAGGAAGCGAAGTGGAGGGAGAAGTGATAGGGATGAAAGACACAGGAAGCGAAGTAGGAGAGATTAGGGGAAATTTTCTGCTAACAGTTTAAAAAAAGGGGAAATTTTTTTTATCAACCTTAGAAGTAATCATGTAAATATGGTACTGTTCTTCTCTACAAGCAAGCACGTTGCATTTGAAGTTTCTTATGCGGCAATTGTATTTTATGTTTTCTGGCAGTTGACTGCCGTCTACTTGGTGCTGGAGTATCATATTTATTAGAAATTTTTGATTTGTTTAAGAAATTGTGATTAGATGTTGTGAAGACCATTTTTGGCCGAGCTTTTGGATTCAGTTAACCAATTTGGAGCTTTGTGGAAAATATGATCTGGTTCATGATTGCATTTAGTTTTTTCTCATGGTTTTTCAACTTATTTTATCTCTTCTTATTGGATTAAGAGATTTTAAAATTTAAATATAAAATTTATGGACTGGTATAATTTTTTTCTCTTTGGTTCAATGACTAATTAATTTCTAATTATATTTTTTATAAAATATTAAAAATTTATTATTAATTAAATATATATAATTAATTTCTTGGTATGTTTAAAAATTAGAAAAATAAAATTAATTATAATAAAAGTTAGAAAATAATAAAAAAAAAATGAAATTAGTCGTACTCCATCTCTTTATATCAAATAAGTTAAATTTTATAACATAATCTTTTATTATTAAAATGAAAAAATATTATATATTATAATCTCTAATTAGATTGTTATAAACTAAAAATTATTTTTTATTAATAATTTAATACATATTAGTACTATAATAATAATAATAATTTGAAATTAAATGAATTGATTTTTGCTTTTTTTTGGATTAAGAATATTTTGAAATATTATTAATTTATTATGGATAATTTTGAAATAAAAAAATTTGATAACAATCTTTCATTGATAGAAAACGGTGAATTTTGGATTTTTCCACTTAAAAAGTGAGAAATCAAATATTTCTAAAATAAAGGATTTTAGCGGATAAATAAATTTTCAAAATTCACGAATTTTTACCTTTTTTTTATGTAGTTAAACAATAAATTTAGTATAAATTCATAAATTATTCAAAAATTTTCAATCTAAATATAGCCTTAGCCCTGTTTGGCATTATGTTTGAAAAAAACAAATTTCAGAAAAAAATTTATATTTTTAACTTTTTTTGAGTTTTGAAAACTGTTTTTAGTAAAAGCAGATAAATAGATGTTTTTTTCCAAAAACAGTTTATAAAAAATTAAAAAAATCAATCAAATAAATAAAAAAAATTCAAAATATACTTTTAAAATCATTATTAGCCATTTCAAACACCCCTTGATGTTTGGCATAATGGGTTCCTGGTTATTCTAGGGTGATTTACAATAGCAAAGTGAGCAGATGTTGAACCACACCTAGTACGTAGTATTTTGCCATTATGCAATATCAAAATTGTAAGTTGTTTCATTTTGTTGTGTGCCTTCGATATCCTCAAACGTTTCCATTTGCGGTAGTTGGGAGTTTCGAATTAAAAATTTCCTTCAAGAATACCAATCAAACCATTCTTGATAGACATTATCATTATGATTATTATTGTTTATTGCAAGTGTGCAAGTAATATTTAATAACTAGTAGTTCAAATATATGGTTGAATTATAATTGTATGTAATATTAAATTGATTTTTTAAATATGGTTGTATATTTTGATTTTTAAATGTTAATGATCGAATTTTATAAATTATTATTATTATTATTATTCTTGTCTAATGTTATAAACTATTTTTTTTTTACTATAAAGAAGAGACACCTTATAAATACATTGAAAATTTTATATAAATGCCAAAAAATGGGTTTTTATTTTCATTTTTACCGGCGTTAAAAGTTTTTTTTAATTTTACCGAAAATAACTTTTTAAACTTATAACAATACCTATATTTCAAAATTATTCCAAAATATGTCTAGATGATATATTTTCAGCATATTTTCAGTATATCTTGAGAATGTTTTGGTTTAATTTTTATCGAAAAAAAAATAAGAACAACTAAAACATCAAAAAAAGAAGAAGAAGAAGAATAAAAATATAATTCAATCAAAATTCAAAATATCAAAAAAATCTTAAACAAACAGTTTGATATATCATTCGAAATACTTTGAGTATATCTTGAAAATACTTAGATATACCTTAAAAATATTTCGAGAATATCTTGGGTAGGCTTTGAGAAAACTTTGAGTATAATTTAGAAATTCTCAAGGAATCTCCTTGGAGGAATTCTCTAGAAATATCTTGGGTATATTTTGGAGATACCTCAGGTATTCTTTTGAGAATTCTATGGGAATACCTCTAGTATACCTTAAAAATACTTTAGGAAATTTCCTATAAGGAATTTTCTGGGAATATTTTGGAAATACTTCACTATACTTTTGGGAATTTCATGAGAATATCTCATCTATAACTTAATGATAATTTGGATATACCTTGAGAATTCTCTAGAAGGAATTCCCTAAGTATAGGTATACCTTCAGGAATTCCATGAAAATATCTTTAGTATACATTAAGGATATTTTGGGTATATATTAGGGATATCTTAGTGATTTTCACCTAAAAAATAAAGAACAAAAAATAAATTCAACAATACAGTAGCAAAACTCAAAAAAAAAAAAAAAAACAAACTCAATTTCAAAGCTTCCTCTTAGAGAAACTTGACGACTTCATCAAACTTAGAGCGAAAGCAAAATCTTAAAAATAACTGCAATATCATCATGAACCTTAATGGTGGTTTTTTTTCTTTGAAAAAGCAGAAGGGAGGAGGGCAACGAGATTAAAAACAAGATTGTTGTTGAATTTGTAGCAGATGGAGTGGAAATGAGATTGGAGGAAGAATTGGAAAGCTTACGATGATGGATCTTGGAGAAGAGGAAGGATATGAACATTTTGGTAAAAATAAAAAATTTATGTATTGATAAAAATAAGAAAAACTGTAGATAAATAAAAAAAACAAGTGAATTTCGGTAAATGATGAAATTTCCTCAAATACATTTAAAGAGCTTAGCAAGTCATGGTCTACACCATGGTTATTAAAACCGGACCGGCCCGGCCGGTGCGACCCGAAAAATCGGGAACCGGTGACTGGGCCGGTCGGTTTTGATGTATAAACCCAGATAAGAATCAGACCGGGTGTAAAACCGGCTGATTCGAAGGTCGAACCGGGAACTGGATGACCCGACCGGTTTTTTCCGGTTTAAACAGGTCCCAAAAAAATGAAACGGCGTCGTTTCATTTAAAAAAATTTGCCCCCCCCTAAAGAGTGAAATGACGCCGTTTAAAAAAAAAACCCTAAAACTACCCAGCCCGACCCACCCTTGCAGCAAACTCCTTCCTCCTCACGTGCCCCCATCCCCTGCAGCTGCTTCGCCGCTCGCCCTGGTCACCTAAAGCTCGTCGTCGCTTGTCGCCGTCTCCCTTCCATAGTTCCACCAGGTTTATCTATATTCAAAATCGCCGGTTGTTTTTTTTTTAATTATTTATCTATCTTTTTATATTTTGTATTGATTATAATTAGTTTAGTTTATAATAGTTTAGTTTATAATAGTTTATATGATTTGTGTTTTAGTTTGTATCTTTTTATATTTTTTATGGATTAGTTTGAGTATAATTTGTATTTTATATAAATTAAAATTGATTATCTATTGATTATTGATTAGTGTAATTTGCATTTTAGTTTGATCAATTTGATTGTTTTGTGATTAATTTGATTATATTTATATAATTTTTATTTTAGTTTGTATGGATTAGCATGGGTATAATTTGTGTTTTGTATGGTTTAAAATTGATTTTCTATTAATTATTGGTTAGTATAATTTGTCTTTTACTTTAATTAATTTGATTGGTTTTGTGATTAGTTTGCTTATTTTGTATTGATTTTAGTTTGTATTTTTAGTTTGATTAATTCATATTATTATTGCTTTGTATTTAAGAAGTACTTTGTATTTTTTTGAGGTATTGAAGCAATATGGATCCTATAAGCATTCAATCTTGTGAGAAGCAATCCACAGGTTCTACACCTTCTGTTTGTGGGAAAAAAGATCCTGCTTGGGAACATTTCAAGGAAACAAGAACAGAATTTGGAAGAACCGTATATACTTGTCTATATTGTGGGTCTTCTTTCCAAGGTGGTGGAATAAATAAAATGAAATATCATTTGGCTGGAATTCAAGGTCAAATAGCTAAATGTAAAAAAGTTCCTCATGATGTTCGTGTAAGAATGGAAGAGATTCTAAAGGAACATGCAGAGAAACAAAAACAAATGAAAATGATGTATAAACTGGCATATGAAGATGAAGATGATAGTGATGATGCAGTTGATGTTTCTATGAGAGAGCAAGAAACATCAGAGATGAATCTATCTAAGAAGCAAAAGAAAGGGAAGGGACAGCAAAGTGTTATGATTGTTTCAAGAACATCTGTAGGGTCTCAACCTGGTATTAAGAGTGCCTTTGCTGGCAAAGAAGCTATAAGTAGGGCACAAATGGCAGTTGCAAAATGGTTTTATCATGCTTGTTTACCTTTCAATGCAGCTAATTCACCTTATTATCAAGCTGCTGTGGATGCTATTGCTGCTATTGGTCCTGGATTT